>JACXGI010005961.1:16086-44337 GCA_016801175.1 Esox masquinongy | reverse complement strand
ATGACCTTTTGTGTCTTGCCCTCCTTGTGCAAGGTGTCAATGGTCGTCTTTTGGACAGCTGTCAAGTCAGCAGTCTTCCCCATGATTGTGTAGCCTACAGAACTAGACTGAGAGACCATTTAAAGGCCTTTGCAGGTGTTTTGAGTTAATTAGCTGATTAGAGTGTGGCACCAGGTGTCTTCAATATTGAACCATTTCACAATATTCAAATTTTCTGAGATACTGAATTTGGGGTTTTCATTAGTTGTCAGTTATAATCACCAAAATTAACAGGAATAAACATTTGAAATATATCAGTCTGTGTGGAATGAATGTATACATTATACAGGTTTCACTTTTTGAATGGAATTACTGAAATAAATCAACTTTTTGATGATATTCTAATTATATGACCAGCACCTGTATGTGATAATTTAATATCTAATAATCTGACTCCATATTGTTTGTAAACATACGCAATCATAAATGACCATGATATGTTGGAAGTTCTTAGAAAAGGTAGCTAATCTTTCATCACAAGTCAAACATTTAAAAGATCACGTGTTTCACGGCCTACGTTATCCTCAATGCTCCTTATCAGTCAAGTACAGAAAAAAAGGGATGGTGTAGCAACCCTGGACTCAGGGATGATCAGTCTGGTCACTTCGATGTATGTATGTGTATGTGCCTATATCAGTTATCAGAAGCGCCCATAAGGTGTAGGTCGTTTAACTTGAACCATACAGTAAAATGGCATGTGTTCCTGGGGCTAACAGAAAGTTAATATACCTACGACTCAGGGATGACTAAACAATTGTCATGTGTCCCTGGGCCTAACCAGACTGATTCGAGAATTCCAGGACTCAGGGACTCCAAGTCTGGTCGCTTAGACTTACTTGTGTGTGTGTAATTACCAGTAGCCCTACGA
This sequence comes from Esox masquinongy, assembly GCA_016801175.1. Classification (NCBI taxonomy): domain Eukaryota; kingdom Metazoa; phylum Chordata; class Actinopteri; order Esociformes; family Esocidae; genus Esox; species Esox masquinongy. Next base: position 43,430 of record JACXGI010005961.1, on the reverse strand, counting down.
GCTTGAGTATGGAGATGAACGAGGAATGCCGTAGTAATCTATATTCCAAAGTAATACAATTTATTCCAATCAAGTAATAACGTTACAATACAAAACAAAGTTACATACCAACACGATTCAACATCCTCCCAACTAGCCTAACAGTCTACTAATTGCACCATAAATATTTCAGACACTAAAGCACGAAGGTATGCTAGGAGCTTCTGTTAAAGATAGATTTCAAAAACTAAGTCAATCTTCACTATTTATCCCACCCAGACAGACCTATTCCATACTCCCCCATTGCATCTATAATAGGATGACCGCACCTTGGCTAAAACAATGAAAACAAAGAAACCGGCATTCAAACATTTACTATATATTCAATTAGCACCATCCCAAGCTAGACACTCGTGCCGTGTTTCCACTGGTGATTTTTTCATCACCAGTGTTTCCACTGGTGATTTTTTCCAGTCGGCCACTAGGCCATGGCCAAGTAGCCCGCCTCTCACTTGGTGCCAAGCCCCGGACTTTAGGATTTGGGCGGGGTTTGCAGATTGACGCGTTACGTGCTGTGAAAACGCGGCATGTTGTTCTATTCGAATGGCGATGTGTATCATTTGCTTTAGGCTTCTCATAATGGTTTTCATCCGATCTAACAAACAGATCCCTGATAAAAATAAAGAAGCAACAGTACAGGGAAGCAAAGACTCAGTATGGAAAGAGTTGGAACGACCGAAGGTGGTACGATGCCATTGACTCAATAGAAAAACGGAGCACTGAGACTGAGACATAGCCTGCAGAACCTATAACAACACAAAATTACCTCAGAATTCTCCCAAATCCTTTCTATTAAAGGTAGATAGTTTTGACAAAATGCTTATTAAACTAAACAATGAATACACTGGTTCAGTTGCAGTGTCACGAGTGTAGGTGAAGGAGCCGGTCGCAGGAGTTTGAGGAAGAAATTAGTTTTATTAAGTTCAAACACCGTATTGTAAACAAACTAAGCATGGCGTTATTTTTTATTTTACTACCAGAAAAATATCTCCTTTTATTTTTCGTAACAGGAAAACCAAATCGCATTGATAGTTTACTCCTCCCTCCCCACATGAGGCCCTCCTTTAAGTCCTTGGTACCAAATGTATAGTGGAAACAAAAGTCTGGAGCCAACATTAGCATGAATGACTGGTATAGCCCTGGTACCGGGGTAAAGCACCAGTGGAAACGCGGCATTGGTCTTGCAGGATTCTTCATCCGGTAAACATTTACCTGTACATAACATGTACAGCCTTGAAACCTATTGGAGTGTTCATCCCTTTATGGTGCACATTAAAAGAACTAACATCAGTGCATTTAATCCAACGGAAGTCATATTTCTACTTTGTTGAATTGTTCATCCTCACAACTGGTTCGTCTGAGCAGATGGAACTACCTTTGATGTCCATTCATTTCAGGAAGCACATAGGCCCATTGGTGTGTGATTAGGATGTCCCACTGAGTTGAGACGCCAGACAACACGGCACCTTCACAAACCTTCCAAAACACATCTTTCATTACACTATAACTACATCCTGGAAATGTACCTATTTGCAGATTTTACAGTTCCAGTAGAGGGGTCTATCTAAACATTTAGGTGGAGTATCATGCCCCTGTATGGTCAAAAGTTTGGAGGTGGCTTCAAGTCTTTTATAGAGGTGGAAAAGATAACTATTCTCTGAAGGCCACAGCAGAGAAAAATAAACTTTAGCGGTAAGATTTTAGTTAGGATTGACCTGCACTGCCTGCCTGGCTGCCAGTGGCATCTCCTGATTGGCTGTGCAGCAGGCATGACATTAAATTAACAGTCAAGAATTGCGGTCCCTTCAAGCAATCAGTAATTGAGCGAAGAACATTTTCGCTAATATTTCTCTCTGTTAACATGCAGGGAAAGAAAAACTTATACTTGCAAGCGCCAAGCATGGGTTAAGCTGAGGACATAACATCACAGATGTCAAGAATGGAATATCGATCATAAAGCTCCAACACTGCATACTAAACTGTACAGAGAAAAAGAACAATGTCAGGTTGACAGAAAATATAACTAGATTGATAGCTAGAACAATAACTAGCCAACAAGGGAATCTTATTCACACAACTTGTTTGGAGAAATGAGATTTATAAACGAGAAACATGGAAGTGAAGTTCTTGCCTCATGACAAGTACAACAAAAGCACATAACCTATCAAAACATTCTCAGAGATATAGAATATTTCTCAAAACTCTTTTTGAATATTTCTCAAAATTCTTACCTAGCATTCTTGCGAGATAACAGTGGTCTCTCACCGATTGCACTGTCCAAAGTCCCCTAAAACTGTATTCTATGTTAACTTTGGCTAACAGCTTTTGGTAACACTTTATTTGAAGGGGTGTGCATAAGAGTGACATGACATTGTCATGATACTGTCATAGCCATGACATGACACATGTAAGAATCATTATGAACGTTTATGAATGTTGTCATTAGGTGTCATTCGGTTGATTTTGTCATTTTTTATGCAAGGTTGACATTGTTTGGGATGTCTTTGTTACGACAACTTGACATTAACCACGACAACATTAGATTAGATTCAACTTTATTGTAATTGAACAAGTACAGTACAATGAAATTGAAGGAGTAGGGTAGCATGTGCAACTGAAATGCAGAGATAGCAGCAATTAGGTTCCTGAGGTAGACACGTACCTGTAACAACTGAAAACTTCAGACTTTGCAAGGCAGTGTTACAGTCCAGTAGTACAAAGGGTGGATATGGTTAGTGATGGGTCACAGAATTCAGCAGGGTTACAGCAGATGGAAAGAAAGTGTTCCTGAGCCTGCTGGTGCGGGAACAAAGAGACCTGTACCACCTGCCAGATGGAAGGATGGTAGTTTGTGGCCTGGATGTGAAGGGTCCCTGATGATGCCGCACACCCTGTGCAGACACCGCTTGTGCTGGAGGTCTACGATGGCCGGGAGCTGGGTACCAGTGATGTGCTGGGCGGTTTCCACCACCCGTTGCAGGGCCTCGGCTACGGAGCAAACACCAAACCATGCTGTGGCGCAGTTAGTCAGAAACATTACCTGTCATAAACATGTCATAGCAAGCCTGATTATCAAACTTGAAGAAACTATTTAGCTTTATGTGTTAGTATTAAATTCAACTGTCATATGTGGTTGGTTTTGACATTGGTTGTCATGAGACCATTATAATTGTGTCATGAATATTTTTCTTGACCTCAAGTAAAGTGGTACAATTTGGACTTGTCATAAAGATGTCATCACACGTTATAACACTGTCAAATACATTCATAACAGTGTCATTAATATTTTTCTTGAACTGAAGTACAGTGGTACAATTTGGACTTGTCATAAAGTTGTCATGACGTGTTGTAACACTGTCAAATGCATTCATAAGAGCTTCATGAATATTTTTTTTGACCTCAAGTACAGTGGTACAATTTGGACTTGTCATAAAGATGTCATTAAGTTTGTCAAATACTGTCAAAAAGATGTAATTAAGTATGTCAAATGCTTTTAAATACCTTACCAAAAGCAATACATTTCCTTTACTGTTTTTGCACAACAAATGTTTCCTAAAAAAAAAAAAAACTACTTTCAACAATCCTACTTTGTTAACACTTTCCGATAAGGGTACATGAACAACCATTAACAAATGCAGTAGTTACCTTGAAGAAACATTGATGAACAATGATGAACAAGACAAGAACAAACAGTCAACAATGATAACCCTTACTTTATTAATGGTTTACAAATGCATTAACAAACAGAGTGTAGTGTCATTTGTTCATGTTGACACAGGACATAAACTCATGTCGTTTTATGCAAGAACACAGTTAGTACTGTAATTTGTTAAGGATGATACAGGACATCCATTCATGTACAGTAACTAGTTCTTTGCATGAACAATAGCTGCCCTAAGTAATATAAACTATTCATAATATAATCACATTGAAAATATTATTTATGAAGTAGGCTAGATAGTGATAGTTTAACAAATTACCTTCATGCTAACGCATATAGAACATGGCTGAGCAAGTTAGCCAAGTGCTACCCGGAACTGACAAACACTAGACTGGAGCTAGCATACAGCTAACTGGAGCCAGCTAATAACCAACCAAAGCCAGCTAACAAGGAACAAGGAACTAGCTAATCGCTAACCCTTACAGTGCAACGATTGCAAAGTTCCTAAACAATACAGTTACAAAATTCAATTATATTAATCCTAGGGATATTGTCAGGAGTGTTGTTTTCGAAAAAAAAACAATTCAGTACAGTAACGATTTCGTTTTTTCCAAAGGAATGCACCACCGTCTCGGCATTTTACATAGACATGGGTCTCTGTCATAGTTATACAATTACCACACTTTTCCAACCCTCTACATACACTTTAACAGGCAAGTTATCAAACTGTATCGAAAGGTCCAGTGTACTTTACCGACCAGGAAAACAGGATAAATGATGAGAAAGACTTGGCTTTTCCTTGAAGAGTTATGAGAACGCGCAGGTGTTTTGATCGTTAACAGTCCCAACGCAACACGACCACGTCAAACTGCCCCCTATAGGCCAACCGTAGTAAGTGTCCTTCAATACAAAAGTGTCCTTCAAAATTCTATATTCCCCAAATGCGACCATACATTTTGTATGTCACACCTATTTGAAGACGCAAGTAGCCAGTCTACCTTTTAATAATACTTACTGCACTGTAATCATATTAACAAATTGGATTATGCATATTATCTCTTGAATAATGTATATTCCTTAGCCTATTGTTCATGCAAACCACTAGTTACATGAATGGATGTCCAGCATCAACATTAACAAAATTACAGTACAAACTATGTTCCTGCAAAAAACTTTGATATTAACTTGACTTGTTTTTTCACATCATTGGAAAAGTCTGCCCAAGACACCCTTATAATGGCGTACGGCTAACCAGTGACTCAGGAGTGCGATTACATTTATGACTCCATATTTCCAATTTGTATTTCTGCCATGCATGCTCAATATGCTGAGTATGAGCACCAGTCTCAGGATCAGCAAAATTACTTTTATGGGAGACAGAATACTGGCTAAATAGTTTCTTCAAGTTTGATAATTAGGCCCATGTTTGTGACAGGTTATGTTGTCTTGGTTACTGTCATATTGTCATAAAAGAGACACTGACAGGTTATGTTGTCTCAGTTAATGTCAAGTTGTTATAACAAAGACATTGGCAGGTTATGTTGTCTCAGTTAATGTCAAGTTGTCATAACAAAGACATCCCAAACAATGTCAACCTTGCATAAAAAATGACAAAATCAACCAAATGACACCTAATGACAACATTCATAAACATTCAAAATGATTCCTTCATGTGTCATGTCATAGTTATGACAGTATCATGACAGTGTTATGTCACTCTTATGCACACCCCAAATAAAGTGTTACTCAGCTTTTTTAGTGGTTAGCTTAGCTTTGCTAAAAGTTACCTAAGTTACCCTTTGCAAAGTACTCAGCCAGCAGAGTCAGGCATTGTCTTCCATTCCAGTAAGGGGCATAGTTTTACAAGTTACATGTATATTGCTTTCCTCTGTAATTTGATGTTGCAGCTTGTTAGCCCTGTGGAATTGCCATGATGAAAGTGACTACATTGCTTGGTCTTTGGCGCCACCTCGGCAATACTTAATATAGAGGACCAAGTTCGGAAACATAAAGACCCGGTCATTCTTTCAATTCCCCAAAGGGTACATTGACACTGTGCTGCAAACGTTGTGTGCTGAAAACCCTAGTATCTTGTTGGTGCAGCACTCCCTCATTAGCAAGCAATTGATATGCCCTCCACCTGCAACAGAATTATTTTTGAAAGACTGGGGTAGGAGGGGTCAGCAGTGATTTTGCCTTTATTCTTTCTTGCCCTGGAGAGATCTCACTGGAGGATGACTATTTCTGATGACTGTACATTGTATTTCAGCTTGCCTCTGCGGAAGACCGCGGACAGACACAGATTCAAATCCGACAGTGATGGAGGATGTGAGAATGAAGTTGAAACATTTAGCCGGATTAGTGGGAGATATTTAATTCCGCTGCCCTGAGTTGTAAGTCTACCAGTATGCTTTCTTGGTGATACCTGTGATGTCGTCATCCCACCCGAGATTTTGGGAGATGGACCCTAGTCATTTAATTGATCTCGCCAAAATAATAATATCTCAAGGAAAATAGGTTGGGGGCATTTTCTTGAGTCAAACATCAGTAAATAGCTAGCTAGCTGCAAAAATAGATACACTGTGTTATTAGCCTCATTAAAAATGACTTTTGATAACTCCATTCACTAGATTATTTATCGACAAACCAAGCCTTAGCCTTATTCTTTTTATTTCCCACACAACATCTTTACCCCACATGTGGCTATGACATTTCAGTTGCTTGTTCCATTAACCTCTAACTCATCTGTTAGCTCAGCGCAAACAAATCACATTTGGTCAATAGTAAACTCTGAACAGTCAGCATTCAAAATCACATTTCATAATGCAAAACAGATCTGAACATTATGGCCGGCAGTGTGAACAAAGTGCAACGACCTTTACACTTGTATCAGCCAGAAGTCACAATGAAAAAGGCAATATCCTGCGGTGACATTTGGCTGTCAAGATCACAGGCAAAACGATGGATTGTACAGGACTCGGATGAATCAAATGTGTCGACATATAAATCAGCTTACGGTCGACCTCTGTTACGCTCGCTACCACATTTACCCTCCATAAATCTGAAGTGGCATGAAACACGCGTGATGGATGTGTTTAGTAACAACGGATCCAGATCCCTTATTTCCCCCTCCATCATCCCAGACTGACATATTTAAATTTCCAAAACAACGGTGTGACCTCTGATCTTTAACTGTCATAATGAGGGTCTGTTATTGGACACTCCGCAAAGTGTGCTCATATTTTAAAGGTGGAATAACGAGATCTGCTACTGTTCAATGTTTACAAGAAAGCCTGATTCTGTGCACTTGCTGACAATTGTTTTTTGACAAATAAGACTAGATCATTTGAATAGGGGGTCAAAAGAACAGAATTGGGATGTCGTTCTTCATTTTCAGAAACAGAAATGCGCACAGGTACACTTCACTTAAAAAGTGTGTGGTGTTTTCTTTCTCCCACTCGTTTTATGTTGATATGGAGCCATGCAAACAAATACAGTGAAATACATTGATCATTCCAGATGGACAGGTTTTTTTGGAAAACTGACTGATTACACACAACACCTTTCCAATTATATCCGATACTCAGAACTTTCACAGCCAATTCAAACAAAAACACACTGGCAGTTGAGCTACTAAGACATTAACGAGTTCATGCAAATGAGCACGGATTCATGTAAATGTCACCCATGGTGATGTGCGGATAAATTTCATGCGAAGCCGTAAAGCTCGGGTTCGATGGCAGACATAACGGACACAGCAGGTGGATACTGAGGCGGTGAAGTCCTCCAATGTCATCCATCTCAGGACTAAATGTCTCTTGTCTATGGTGGTCGGGAGTTACCAGACTATTGAGAGCTCAGGCTTCAATAGTCCAGAGACATACATTTCCAGGAGGGACAACATATTGGCGAAAAACAGTTGTTAACGCGCCACTATGGACGTCCGTCCCAAAGACACTGGATTGGTTCTACAGTGTGAGGCTTTTTTCCCCACTCTTTCTGTATATGCTTAGCTCGAATCCTAGACTTCAGTCCCCAGTCTTTTGAATGGAACGTGTGAGTCTAAAGTGCACGTGCTGCATTCGAAAGTACGCTAAAACCTGTGGAGACTAAGACTGGGTAAACGCTCAAACAAATTACACACGACGACTTCTTGTCACAAAACACTCAGCCGACATTGATTAATTTTAAATGAGGTACGTATTATTCGACAGTCTCAACAGTGAGCAAGCTCACACATAAAAACAAGACTTCATCAGAAAGGCCCATGCCGAGAGCTGTGTGTCATATTCAACGACAAATCTCTGATATTGCTAATGTTGCCAAGTTGAAACTGTGTTTTCACAGAGTCCAATCCCACAGAGATCTGTCTTTGACTCCAATCAGCCAATCAGTAAATCCGTACAACATCTTACACCAAATACCCTCCGGCTAATAGAACAAAACTATGAGACACCGCCTAGCTTAGTAAGAGATGCCAGGAGAATGAATGAGTCAGACACAAATGAATTGTTTGTTTCCCGCTGACACCCTGCTTGAGCTCATTTGGTCAGGTGACAGCTCTCCGTTGCTCGTCTGGTGAGGTACAAACAAACACGACCCTGTATCCGGAACACGTTACTCCCGGCAACGACAACCACATAGACTTACGGGAGTTTTCGTAGTGGGCCGCACGCAGGAGGCGAAGACGCAGTGAAACGGAGCTGAGATGAAAACGTAAAGAACAAAATAAACGCTAGAAAGAGTACTTCTTCATACCCCCACAAAATCTGCCCAGCTTCAGCTTCAGAAACTTACTTTCATGTCAATGGGAGAAGTTCAGAGGTTCAATTTGTTGAGCCCAGATACAACAGCCAGAGAATGGAACACAGCATTACAAAGATCGAGACAAGGCCTGTATATTATTACACCATTATACCATCTCTTTCCTCTGTACGCCTCGTCGTTATCTATTCATCATTTTCCTTTTCTCCTTGACTGACTGGCTCTCTGATTTCTCAACAACTATTTTGGCTGGGTCTGTCAATGCAAGCTTCTGTCCCCACCTGCTCCTCCCACGACTATGTCAGCTTAATGGTGACTTCTGCCCGATGCAACTTTTCGATCAATTCCAAATGCAAGTGCTGTGGCACAAACGTTGTTAAGTTCAACAAACTGTAACTACCCAAGTGATTCACATTTCCTGCTAAACATACGGTACCTGCGTCTGGCTCTATCCAACGAAACAATATGGGAGAAGAAAGTAGCCCACTCACCAACTGGTCTAATGACATGACATCCTCCCTCTAGCTTGCTGGCTAGGGTCTATATTTTTATCTAGCTGAATCAGAAAAAAAAAAAAAAACATTTAATTGCTAAGTAAATGTACACTCAGAACAGAGTCTGAATTCTACATGTTTTAATACAGTGTGTGGGATCAGGATACACTCGCGGTTTACAGTTTTTGTGAAATGGGTCAGTGTATGAAGGCAATGAGATATGAGCGGTGAATATGTTTTACACATTGAAGGAGCTGAAAAAAGTTAATTTTGTGGATATTTGATACCCGTTAAATGACCCCTCATAATGTAGTACATCCAATCAGATGTACACCCCGTTTGTAATATAAATCCTGTGACATATACTGTTTGTTGTGTTGCTGCTGTTCTATTTACATTAATACCTATCAGTTTCAGTGTGCTTGACCGGAGGTAATGTGTTTTTGTTTAGGCTTGGTAGATGATTTAAAATGATACTACCCAGGAAGGCATTGATTGGAATGTGTAGTGGGCTAAGTGGGGGTTAAACATCCACAAATCCACATATTTTTGGGTTATAACAGATTATTTTAGAAATGCTATTTTCCTTCTTTTTCCTTAGCCTCTCTGCATGCATCTTGCCCTGGCAAATCTCAAATATCCAGAGAACTGCTATCTTTGATACATGTAATGCAATCTACTTAAGTTAATATGTTACATTAGTTTGTTGACAACTTGGAATCATCTATAAAAGTTCCAGCAACACTGATATGCAGTTTAAGTACAGGGAAATCAGCAAAGCTCTGAGTGTATTACATTGCAGCTTTTAGTCTACAGTTTGACGGCGGCTTGTTGTGGTAAGCTTAGTCGTATTAACATTATCAGTGGGACCGATAAGAGCCAGCAACCGGTATCCCTTCTTTGTCAACTGACAGTAGAATTTGCCTTACACTGGAATGTTAAGTGAAAGAGCTTGAAATAGCGTCTCTGTCTGTCGAGGTTCAAAACCGGCAGAGGGGCTGACTTCAGACAGTTATAGGGAAAAGTGCACAGGAAGGGTTAGAGGCCTCAGCCCGTCTTCGTTGACAAGGTGTACAGACTGTCTGGGGAATCATCACAGACACTCTCCATTGCAGTCATGTTTCGCTGACATAAAGGTAGCTTATCATTGACCAGTTTGCTTTATGATGAAGCACAAATGGCTAATCTCTGGACAGGAAAGTGCTGAAAGATAGAGGAGGATTACGTTCTCTGAAAGAGCAGCAGTACAAGATTCCAAACCCACACGGCAGCAGTACTTTGCGTCGGAGGTGGCGTCTTAGAATACATGATCATCCTAAGCCAAATGAAAGGGTTAAACGGGGGCTTATGACAATAAATTGTAAAATTGAGTAGTAAAAACTGAAATTGTCCTTTAATCTTGACCTGACTTGACATGAACACATGATTGCATGGCTTATGCCATGGTTTTTAAAGAGGGGTCGCCAGATGATTGTGGGGGGGCTCAAATTACAAGATAATTCTTAGAATAAATACATTTTAATTAAAAAGTGCTATTTTAAAATAAACCTGAAACCTACTACACTGTATATAAGGATGAATACAACTAGAACAGGTTAAATATGTAAAATATTAATATTTTTTTAACTTACTTTGCCGTCACAGAACGAAAACTAGTTGGTTGAATCTGTTACATTAAGTACTTGTACTAAACTCATCACGTCAAGGCACAAATACAGTTACAGGCCTATAGTCATTGTCTGATAAAATGCGTTCACAAAAAATTTGGAGAGCTGGGCTGTGCGAGCTTATAGTGACAATGTTGTAATGTTTCCCGAGCTGGAAGAATTTGTGGAGGACAATGAACTGGATCTCAATGACATGACCGAAATGATCCCTTCACATCTCCAAGGCCTTCTGGATCACTTTATTAAGTACTTCCCAAATGAGACAACTCCACCACCATATGAGTGGATACGACAACCGTTCACAGCAACTGGGGATCACCTGTCATCCGACCTGGAGGACGCGCTGATGGAGCTGTCCAGTGATCGGAAGGCAATGAGTGCCACAGTGATGGATGTACTGATTCCGTTTGGATCAACATAAGGCAACATTCTCCACATTGAAATGTATTTAAAACAAATACAGATCACGTCTCAATGTGGAGGATGGTCTCCGAGTTGCCATTTTGACGATCAAATCCAGGATGCAGCTGTTGTGCTCCATAAAGCAGGCCCACCCATCTCATTAAATGAGTTGCTCAGACTTCACTTACCAATTAATAAACATACCTGACATAACAGATCATTAATATGTAATAGTTGATATGGGTTCTTTTATTAGTTATCTTAATATGATCTACTGAACGTGTCTACATTTGTGCCGCATAGTTTGAGGCCTTATGTTATGTGTACATGCGTGTGTGGGGGTCGCAATAATTGAAACAATCGTTTTTGAGGGTCATGAGTGAAAACGTTTCAGAACCCCTGGCTTATGCTACATGCACTCTGCCCACTCGCTCAACTCGCAAATTGCTTAATCTCTGGCGAGCTGTCGCTGAGCCTTCCCTAGCGTGCACACGGGCAGGGCATATCTTCCTAATTTATGCCAGCGACAACTAGTCAACCAGTATAGAGGAAACATCAGTGTCTGCAAATATTAATAAGTATTTAGTATTTGCGTGACTCCACTACTAACAACGTATTACGACGATGTAGAGTCAATGACTTGTCAATGTTCAAATTGCAATTTACTTTGTTTTACGTTATGCATGTATCACTCACCCGTGATCCCAACGATCTCTGAAACCTTCCATGCATCCATTTTTAGAATTATATCTCTGTATGAAGCCAGAGAAGTATCATAAATAATGGGGAAACTGGACAATGCAATTATAAGTTTCTCGTCATTTTTTTTAGCTAGCGAGTAGAAAAGAGAAGGGATTTCAAGATGCAGAGAACATCTGCCCTGCCACTGGTAGTCACAGTCACTGCCCTCTCGCTGAAAATTAGCATAAAGTTGAACATTTCTCTCAACTCTCAACTGTCGCTGGGAGATTTTGTCTCGGAGAGTAGCCCTGCCCACTGTCGCCGTGATTCGCTTGCTTTTATTGGAAATGAATGGGAGCGTGCCTCTGTCGCGCTAGCGAGTGAACAGTGAAATGAATGGGAGCGTGCCTCTGTCGCGCTAGCGCGCGGACAGTGAAATGAATGGGAGCGTGCCTCTGTCGCGCTAGTGAGCGGACAGTGAAATGAATGGGAGCGTGCCTCTGTCGCGCTAGCGAGCGTACAGTGAAATGAATGGGAGCGTGCCTCTGTCGCGCTAGCGAGCGGACAGTGAAATGAATGGGAGCGTGCCTCTGTCGCGCTAGCGAGTGGACAGTGAAATAAATGGGAGCGTGCCTCTGTCGCGCTAGCGAGCGGACAGTGAAATGAATGGGAGCGTGCCTCTGTCGCGCTAGCGAGCGGACAGTGTACACGTAGGGTTATTGTGACGGGAAAAGACAACTACAGCACCCAGTTTCCTTAGCTTGCTTTCTGACCCAACTGGGTCTTGCATAATGAGTGCAAATCTGAGCTTTGTGCAGATAAGTTAGGTAGAAAATAATCAAATGTCATCACTGACTTTGTAGGCAATGAGCCAACATCCCATCTCAAATACAATGTGATGAGCAGGAATCATCAAAAGTGAAAGCATAGGTCCCTTATGCAGCCTTCTAGTCAATACCATTCTCTTTCAACCTCTCTTTTTGTTCTCCATATCTCACCTCTCTTTCGCTCTCCTTCCATTTTTTTCCACTTGAGAAGCAGCAGCTGTGACTGAATCCAAGTCATCTAAAGTCATCATCTAAAGGACTAGCAGATACTGGAGTCACCGCAGAATTCAAATGAATGAGAATCAGCCAAAATACTACCCTGTCCTCCACTACCCTGTCCTTGAAAATGTTTTGAAATAAAATATGCAGTTGGTCTTATATCATTCTGTAGTAGAATACTATACCGTAACTTCAGTTGTGAAAAGGAAAGAAATGTGAAAGCCAGAACATGCAGGGTATGCAATAAGAAACCGGCCTACCAAGTGTATATATTAATGTGGATCTATAAAGACCCATCCAAAGACCAACATCAGGATCATTGATCTTCGTATTGGGGTGTCTTGTTCAATTCAGGGGTTTCAGAATTCATAATTTCAAGAGCCTCAAAAAACGTTTTCCTCAGCTAGTCATTTGAGTCAGTGTTATGACACACGCTAAGCGGAAGGGCTCCTGACCGCGTGACTCAGTCAGCCGTTTGCAGCCGTAACCGACCATGATTCACCAGCTCTACATCAGACAACATCAGAGGAACAGGTAGGAGCATGGGCGTGCAGGGGTTAAAGCGAGAGGAGAGGGAGGATACAGGAGAACTGGAGGCTAAGAAGGGAGAGTACGGGAGAAGAAGAGAAGGGGACATGAGGGGAGGGGGACAAGAGGGGAGAGGAGGAGAACAGGAGGGGAGGAAGGGAGAGTACGGGAGAAGAAGAGAAGGGGACATGAGGGGAGGGGAGGGGAAGGGGAGGGGACAAGAGGGGAGAGGAGGAGAACAGGAGGGGAGGAAGGGAGAGGAGAAGGGGATATGACGGGAGAGGAGGCTGCCAGTATGTTACCGTGACCACCACCGGAGATCGATCCGCATGGCGCAGACCACAACACAAAAACAGGTTCACCCTCAGATGTGCACATCAATGAGCGAGTGAGAGAAGGCAACCGTCTCATCTATCGGCTCCTGAAGAACTGCATCCAGACAGGCTCAACAAACAAAAACAGCAGCCAGGCAAAGATGTGTGTGACTGTGTGTGTGTGTGACTGTGTGTGTGTGTGTGACTGTGTGTGTGTGAAGTGTAAACACAGGGGCCTCTGTTTTCTCTTAGGCCCTACTTACAACAGCCTTTTACACATTCACAAAGTGCCTTTGATACCCCTGGGTTAAGAGACTCTAACCTCTGACCTTTGACCACGGTGCGTCAACGAGATACCTCTCTGTCCACGTCAGAACCAAAATGGAGATAAATCCTCGGGTGCAGACGACAAGTGGGGACTTTAATGAATAAGTAACCATGTTGAATAATCGCTGCTGTGTGAATCAAGGGGACGCGACCGGGGCACGGCGACATCCTGGGAAGGTTAATAGCTTTTCAATGAGGACAGATGTTGCCCATGGAACGCCTTGATTGGAAATAGCTAGCGCGTGCTTGTGGGGACATGAATAGACCACACAATAGTGTCTGGTACTAAACAAACATGTAAGGGGTCACAATTAGTATCGAGCACCTGGTGTTGCATGTCCTGCTTTCTCTCCCCCACATCAGTCTTTATTTCCGCCAAGAGATCTTGGGGAATCAATGGACGCAATGGGATTCAGAGGGAGGGGCTCTGAAGGTCAAACTACGAAATCAGACACCTGATAGGCAATCAGTGATCATACCTTGGGGGAAAGTTGAGCTCTGCCCATGAAAGAAAAGAGAGAAACAGAGAAACTGGGACAGGAAGAGAGAGATCGAGCTTGGACAAGTAAAAGCGACAGGATAAATTGTTGACACTTGAGAGACACGTAGAAAGTCAACACAAATGAAAGTGAAAAAGAGACAGACATGAAACGAGATAAAGACACAACGAGGGAACAAATGAGCAAACGCTATTACTTCTAAAGATTACACACTAGGGATGACTAAGAACAGGAAAGAGGTGGTCCACAACTGTATCCCTCCCCTTGTCCCACTCACCTGTCCCTGGGTGAGAGGGCGGCGTGCCGTGCCACTGAGCCTGCTGGCTCTGATGAAGATCTGAGGGGGACGATCTCATTCATGCAGCCCCTCCAGCCTCCTCACCATGACTCACACCTGCCCTGAGACAGAGGAGCTCTCGAAGAACGAGAGAGGGATGGAAGGAGACGAAGACCTGGAGAGGAGAGACTGAAAAGAAGGGCGGGGGAGAAGGGTGCGCATCTGCCCTGGCTCCCACACCCCTCGATCCGCCATCTGCTCCGTCTCACCCCAACCCGTCCGTCTGTCAGTCAGGGAGAAAGGACCCAGGGAGGAACGGAGGAGTGCGAATGAACGAGGGAGACGAAGCGGGCAACAGGAGATGAGTGAAAATTATGCACACAAGTCAATTCAAGATAAAAAAAAACACTGATGCGATTTGAGAAATGTAATTGCTATAGTTTCTATTTATTTCAAATGTCAGTGGCTTGTATCTGAACTACTCTGAATGCATTCTGTCGCAGACAAACGAGCCGGCATTGAGGGAGAATGTCACACTACATTCGATAGAGAACTGCTGTGGCTCATTCACTCATACACACACAACGCCTCTATGAAGGCATTATGGTACCTGCTTAACTTCCTGACATTCAGCCATGCCATCCGTCAAAGCCTCACTGAACGCCCTCAGAACATCTGTAACACAGGCACCTTGTAAACTACTCCCCCTTCAACACAATCATCGTCACTGGCTGTCCATACATACGCCTGACTCACCGGCAACAACTTATTAACAAGTCTCTTTTAGGCAAACACCCTACCCACTCCTTAACATCTGCTACTCCAGTGGTAACCTGCTCTCTGATAAGTAGCTGGTCACTCCAAAAACCTACGCTGCCTTTTGGTCCACCCGCGTTTCATTTTTGATGCCGCCGATGGCTGGAATGAAAAAGACCCATAAGCTTATTTTTGTCTCACTTTCAGAGCTGTTAACTTGTACCTGCAGAATATCCCTTAAACTGTGTATGAGTCCTGCTGTATTGGCTGCCTTTTAATGTGTATTTGTGTATTCACTGCACATGTTAATTTTCAGTATATATGTTGTTCTGTGTATTGTATTGTCTTGTCATGCAATGGAATGTCTTAGGCCCTTAGGTGATAATTGAAAATGAGAGTTATTTCTCAATCAGTGAAATAATGCTTAAATAAACTTAATATTTCAATATGTTAGTCTTCTGCTACCACTAACTTACTGACAAATTAACATGAAAGACTGTTTGAAATGAAGAGACAAAGAACACCCAATTACATTAGGCTTCGCTGTTTTGTGACCTTGTGAAAAGCATACAAACCGTTCTTGTACAGTGGCTTCGTACTTTGGAATGAACACTGTCCACAAACTGACAAGCCCATCTGCAGTGCAAGCGATTTTTAGCGTCCAGTGGGGTAGAGATGTTACTTTGAATACGGTATAGTTTACCGGTTCACAGTAAATAATGAGCAAAAGAGCTGTAGCAAAAATATGGAGGGCCACGAGTCAGACAAAGACAGACAGACAGACAACAAAGACCGGCTGACAAAGAGAGACAAACACAGACCTATGACAGACAAACACAGATGGAGAGACAAACAGACAGAAAACAGACAAACACAGACAGAAAACAGACAGATATGGACAAGCATAGACAGACAGACATATACAGACAGACAGGCAGAGACATACAGTCTGACACAGACAGACAGAAAAAAGACAAACACAGACACAAAACAGACAGATTTGGAGATGAATAGACAAACAGACAAACACACACACACGGAAAGACAGACAGAGACATACAGACAGAGACAGACAGAGACATGCAGACAGAGACACAGACAGAGACAGAGAGACAGAGACATACAAACAGAGACATGCAGACAGAGATAGAGAGACAAAGACATACAGACAAAGACAGACAGAGACAGAGACATGCAGACAGAGACATACAGACAGAGACATACAGAGACAGAGACATGCAGACAGAGACATACAGAGACAGACAGAGACATGCAGACAGAGACATACAGACAGAGACAGACAGAGACATGCAGACAGAGACATACAGACAGAGACATACAGAGACAGAGACATGCAGACAGAGACATACAGAGACATGCAGACAGAGACATACAGACAGAGAGACAGAGACATGCAGACAGAGACATACAGACAGAGAGACAGAGACATGCAGACAGAGACATGAAGACATGACTGAAGATCAATCAGTATGTAATCTCTTGATCATCAGTCACCATTACAAACCCCACCAGAGAGACTCTACACCACCCACCCACCCACCCACCCTCTCCTCCACATCCCTCAGACCGGCAGCACTCCACACAACCCCATGAGCTTCCGCCGCAAGCCAACCAGGGGTGCCAGAAGCCAAACCTAATCCCCTGCTTGTTCTATAATTCCCTCTCAACTGCAACGACGGGCACGCCCAGCTCCCACAACACACCGGGGCAAGGCAGAGGAACCAGCCAAGGCTGTTTGGCCTTACCATGCCACCCCCTTCTGTGCCAGATCAGTGGTCCCAGTGTGAGGCCAGGGCTTTTAATTAACCGGTGATATGGGGCCAGGTGAGTTTAATGAGCTAGAGGTCGTGTTTCATTCTGACCTTTTGATGGTGGGCCCTGCAGGTGGACATCCTCTCACATCTCCGGAGGTCTCGGTACTGTAGGAAAATCAACATCACTATGGTATTTATTGAACTCTTTGCTTTTAAAGGTAGGTTCGTAGATGTACTAGAGCCAACAGCAAGGTGTCATGTATCACTCAACAACTAAGATGAACCTGGGCACATTGTCAGCTGCTGTGTGTCTGTGTGGTAGCATCATCTTGCATTTTGCTCATCTCAACATCCACCACTCTGCTCAATGTCATTTAGCTGAGTCCACCAGGAATCAAGGGGTGAATGGAGGCCAGGTGAACTTATTGTTTAAAGATAGTGATCATGCTGAGTTGGAAATGCATTTGACTCAGTAGAAATGTATTTAACTAGGTGGATGTATTTGACTGATTGTAAATGTATTTGACGGATTGTAAACACACTTTACTGGGTGGAAATGTATTTGATTGACTGGAAATGTATTTGACTGACTGAAACTGTATTTGATTGACTGTAAATGTATTTGACTGACTGGAAATGTATTTGACAGGCTGAAACTGTATTTGACTGACTGGAAATGTATTTGACTGACTGAAAATGTATTTGATTGACTGGAAATGTATTTGACTGACTGAAAATGTATTTGACTGAGTAGAGATCTGGGCAACGTGGACATTCTCATAGTAGAAGTGCTGAACAAGGGTCATAATCCACTCTCTTAAAAAATATCAATCTTTGATGAGCACTTCTACTCACACACACTTTGAGTACAGACCCAGAGCTAATTGGTGCAGAATATCCAAAACAGTTCAGGCATCAGCATGGGCAATTAGTTGCCTGACTAACAGAACGTCTTTAAATAGCTTCTCCTCCTGGCCTGCTCTACGACCACAGATGTGACAGCACAGGTTAAAGCTATACTTGCTATGTGGATGTAGTCACACATGGACAGCCACTGATAAGCTTAGCTTGTTTTTCTTCACTATTTAATTGGCCTATACTGTAGATGCGTTGGGAAGCAGTGCTGTCTGCGTGCGTGTGTTTTAACCGAGTCCTGTGGGATAGCATTTTACCTCATTTAAACTTCACGGTAGACATCTGAATTAATATGAATCGGCAGCCTTTGTAACAGCCGGTTGGCAAAGTTCTCGACAGCCCCGTAAGCAATCTCACGTTTCAAAGCTGAATTGAAACTTTTCACTGTTGATGAGGCAGCATCAACGTCTCAGAGGATGAACGGGAAGACAAGGCGATAGAAAAAACACATCCTCTACAAATGATGCAGCAGAAAGTGTCGACCCAGACTGACCGTGCTTTCAGTTTCATCCTGCGATCCTCTAGCCTATTGCCCACAGCTTGGCCGTATGAAGCTGCTAGCTCCAGACTCCAGAGAAGTAACATCCCTAGTTGATCTCGGCGGCTGAAAATTGACTAAAGGGGTTATCTGGAGTTTCTACATCAAAATTATTTTGTATAAGTTGTAGTTCTCCTTTGATTCTGAAAAAGAATACAACATAAATACTTAATGTGCTTGGTTTAACTGTTCTCCACAAGCAGAAGCCAATAGTTTGTTGCAGTCCAAAGTTTGGAAACATTCTCCACAGCTCCCGAAACATGGTTTAAAACAATTTATGTATCATGGATGTTCAGTCCTTGCATTTCTAGCGGTCTCTGAATTTTCAGGGTGGCAAGGTGGTCTGGTGTTCAGGGCATTCAACCACTGTCTGAAAAGACTAATTCCCCTAGTGCCAATTTGAAAGCTACATTGTTCTGTCACTGAGCAAAACTTAACTAATTGCTCCTTTTTCCCTGAAAAATTCCCCCCAGGTAATAACTGTAAATTAAATGCAGGTGTAAGTTTTTTTTTTTTATCTTGAATTCAAAAAATTCACAGCTGATTACCCTTATCACAGTGTAAGCTTGTGCCCCTATTTGAGCACTGGGGTCACAAGGTTTGAACAACTTAAGCGTTGGGTTCACGGCTAGTTTATGGGCAACGGCTAACACTTGGTCTTTCATTGATGTCTACACTACAGATTATTGTATTGTACTCTTGCAATAGCCTAGACAGTATCCCAACCCATAGAGAATATGAACATGTTTGATAAAGTAGCTAAAGATCTTAAATCTAACAAAAACAAAGTTAGTCTGAGAAGACTATGACTGGAGAATTCATCAATATTTTGGACACATCAGAATCAAACTTTTTTTTTTTTTTTTTTTTACTTCTACTCACACCAATTTAGTGACATACAATCTGTAAATGAGTTCCTGCTTAATTGCAGCAACACCAAGGACAATCGATGTCAAGATATGTATCTTCTGAAGCAAATCCAAAGCTGTTCTGGTTCTGATCTCGCTGCTCTATCAACCAGGAAATCTTGACTGGAATCTTTAGATGTTGAAAGGAACCCCAATATCTGGCCTTTTACCGTCACTGCGCTCACAGGCGACCAAGCCATCACATGAAATGACTAGATTGCGACAAGGCACGGCAGCCCCATTTGATTACTAACCACCAAACCCAGATGGTGCTGGCCAATTATCTGCAAGCATGATTTTAACCCTGGCGCCTCACAAAGACAAAGCTAAACGTGATGCAGTGACTTTACTACTGTGCCCCCAAACTTGTGCACTTTTAATAGACATCAACAGCTGAAATTAAGATATCAGTGTGTCAAAAACGTAAATAAAAGGCCTACAGAAAATGAAACGCACATTTTCCACAGTGCTCAGGATATGCCATTCCATGAATGGATTTCTTTGTCAACGTTTTTTTAAGTAATAACCTTAATCTGCCCTCCATGAAAACGTTTCAGTTTTGGTTATTTAGCAGACGCCCTTAACCAGAGCTACTTAAAGTGCATTCATACAAACCCACTGAACTCTATCTCCTTCAAAGTGATTGTTGGCCTCTATGGCTTCTTCCACAAGCATCCTTCTATGAGCACTGGATTTTGAGGGCCAGCCTTTTCTTGGCAGTGCCTGGTAGGTTCAATGCCGTCCACTTACAGATATGTGATCTAACTGTTCACTGGGATATCCTAACACTATTATTTTGTACCCTTTTCCTAATTTGCACATAGTTATTACTTCATATCTAACTTCTGTAAAATGCTCTTTGGTCGGCAGTTTCCTTCAGATTCACAGTCTGACCATTGGTCCTCCTTTTATCTAGAAAATGTGGCAGCAACTTTAATGGTTTAGAGTTGGAGGACAAAACGGGGTGTGTCCTTGTAGGGTAATTTCTTTCATCAGTGGAAACAGGGAGCTTCCACTGCACAGGGGTTTTATAAAACAAGACATTTAACATTTTTCTATTTCTAACAAATATATTCCAAAATAAAACCAAAGTCACCATATAACAACATATAATTGAAATGCCAATCACAACAAATTTAAAATGTACCATTTGTAATTCAGTAAAATTACGGATTTGGTAAAGGATTTGAATTATTTTTGCAAGGCACTGTATATAAACTTTAACTTTGAATAACCATGACTGTTTTAAGGTATCGGACATACTGAGTATTACCATACAGTATGTCAAGCAAATGGGAAGAACAGTGAAATGGATCCAACCAAGACCAGTGGACCAATACTGAAAAACAAACTCTTGACTGGAATCATCAAAAATACCATCAGTTTTATTGCTGTAGCATTACAAATCATTTAAGTATGGGACAAGGGGCTCTTCACTGACAGGTTTAACTACAGATAGAAAAGTACTGTTCAGAACCAAAGTAGAGAAAAGGAAAAAAAAATAGACCACTCTGTACAGTCAATGTTCATGTTCAGCCTCGACATGAGAATCAGACACTCTTGGCACATTTATTCGTTTATATTTCAAAAAGTTTTATAAAATAAACAAAGTTAACAACATTGTTTTTCAATCTCTTAAATCAGATTTCTTTCTCCCAATGTGAAAATAAAAACAACACTGACAAAAGCAGGAGAAAGGAGTTTCCATGCACCGTGTCTCTCACAGTGACAGCTACAGACACACTGCCGTGTACTGTCACATCCCGGAGAAGAAGAAACAAGCCACACACGCTCCGCAAATGTCACCCCCACACCACGGATAAAAGGGCCCGGTCACCCTGTCCTGGGGGTTACCGCGGTAACATCAAAGCCGGTATTATTCGCTCCAGAGTCGTCCCTTTCCCCGTAGAAGGAGCCAAGGGAGAAAAAACTTCCCCTCGTAGGACAGAAAAAGGGGGAGCTTGTCTGTGTGTGAGCTGTGTGTAGATGGAAAGAGGAGGTGGGGATGAGAAGAGGAGAAATAAATAATGACCAGTGTGGAGCACTGAGAGGAGAAGGGGAAAGAGTGATAGATGTGGAAGCACAGAAGGGATGTAAGGAGAAGGGATGGATGGATGGATAAAAAAAGAAGAGTTTAGGGAGAAGCTGTGGCCATCCAGTATGGCAAGATTTCATTCTTCCAAACAAAAACCCCACCAACACTTTTGGTCTTGTCAGAACATGCAGAAAAAACAAATATTGCTATAGCTTGAAAATACGGCAATAGCCTGAAAAAACTCATGCGACTCTGTATACATAATGATGTTTGTTTCAACCAATGGGGCTGTCTATCCTAAAGGAGTTAAATCTGCTTCCTGTCTCAATGAGCTGAAATGACTGAGGTGAAACTGCAACTGCCACTACCCCAGAGGAAACACTGCCTGTTATGAGCTGACAGACATCTTGCTTTTCGCCTTAGAGTGGGGGGTGGGGGGCAAAAAGGAAACAGAATCAGACCCCAGTAAAGACCGCGTGTGTTCAGTCAGAAGTACATGTCTTGGAAGAGGTTCTGTCCCATCTCGATGTAAGCCTCTTTCTCCTGAGAGCTCATCTGGTCCACCAGCTCAGGTCTCTGGCTGACCTCCCGGTAGGAGAAGGACCTCCCTCCTACCGTCACCATGGGCTCATCGTCCCCCACCTCCTCAAACTCTTCGTCGTCATCGTCATCCTCCATCTCCATGCCCGTCGGCCGCCGCTGGGGCGTGGCGTGAGCCGCAGGCGGCGGAGCCCCCGGAGAGTCCTCATCTGATTCGCTGGTGTCACTCTCCGAGTCGCTGGCGTTGGCTGCTGACGAGGAGGCGAGAGCCCGGGCCGCCGCTCCAGCCCCGCTTCCCGCCGGCCCAGCACCGCTTCGCTTCTCGTGGATGAGCAGGGCCCGCATCACTTCCTCGTTCTCGTCCAGTTGGCCACCGCCGAGTCCGGCTGCACCCGTCTGGGATCCTGCCGCGTCTTGTCCGGCTGAGGAGAGATCAAGTGTCAACCAGCAGTGCCTCACCGACTGTGTCCTGGCACAGCCAAGCAATTTAAGCCCGTTCCTCCAGGACACATGTAAAATGTAGCCAGCATGGGCTCAAATCCAATCCACTGGCCATTCTCCTACTTCTCAGGTCTGTCTCTATCCAATTTACATACAAAATACCTAAAAAAAATAATAATTTTATATTTCACAATGTGAAACTTACTTCAACCTTTGTGATCTCCACTTAGGACTTCACTTAATTATGATTAGTGGTTTTTAATTTCATACACATTGGCTGATTGTTACTCCAGTAGACCAAAACGTTAACACGTTAAGTGTCATTAAGTGTCCTTTATCTGGAAATCTACAGCCTCTGCAGCCAGTAGAAGAAAGCCAGAGGTAGTTCCGCGACCCAATAAATAGGCTATCCATGAGTCCATCTGAGGATAAGGGGCTTCAGTTCCTCGGCAACATGAGACCTCTGGATTACACCCCAGTCAGACATCAGGGTTAGGCAGGATACTGAAACACCTGGAGCACCTGCCAAGGACTGCCAAGCACTTGGCCTCACTTGAGGAAACCACGGTACAAATGATTAGATGAACACGTACCAGAGGAGAGCCTGGTAGATCTGTAAATCCCTACTCTGGCACTGGCTAACAGGAGAAGCACTAAGCTAACTCTGAGTGTTGACAAGGAGGAGCACAAGGAATCGGTCTTCAGTGCACAAAGAAAAGTGTCCAGGCACATTGGTGCTGTCAAGTAAAAAGTTACAGGTCATACAGTGAAATATTCAGGCAAATATGTGACCATAATGGCTGCGCTGTAGAGCAATGCAGCCAGTAGCGTACCCGTAACGTTACAGCAGTGTGATAATATACCAGAAATAATACAGCAGTGTGGTAGAATACCAGCAACGCTACAGCAGAGTGATAGAATACCAGCAACGCTACAGCAGTGTGATAGTATACCCGTAATGTTACAGCAGTGTGATAATATACCAGAAATAATACAGCAGTGTGGTAGAATACCAGCAACGCTACAGCAGAGTAATAGAATACCAGCAACGCTACAGCAGTGTGATAGTATACCAGTAATGTTACAGCAGTGTGATAGTATACCCGTAATGTTACAGCAGTGTGATAGTATACCAGTAAAGTTAAAGCAGTGTGATAGTATACCAATAATGTAACAACAGTGTGATAGTATACCAGTAATGTTACATCAGTGTGGTAGTATAACCGGTAACGTTAAAGCAGTGTGATAGTACAGCAGTAATGTTACAGCAGTGTGGCCGTATACCAGTAACGTTAAAGCAGCATGGCAGTATACCAGTAACGTTACAGCAGTGTGGTAGTATTCCAGTAATGTTACAGCAGTGTGGTAGTATACCAGTAACGTTACAGCAGTGTGGTAGTATACCAGTAATGTTACAGCAGTGTGATAGTATACCAGTAATGTTACAGCAGTGTGATAGTATACCAGTAATGTTACAGCAGTGTAATAGTATACCTGTAATGTTACAGCAGTGTAATAGTATACCTGTAATGTTACAGCAGTGTAATAAGGGAGCTCACCGTTCTTAAGTGGGTCTGGATCACTGTACGTCCCTCCGTGCACGGTGCTCTCCGTCAGCCAGACAGGCCTCGCCCTGGGAGCTTTGCCCTCACTGGCCAGCCTCCTCTGTTGCTCCTCCTGCTCCCCCATACTGATCTCCACGTTCTGGGTGTACATGTCTGCATACGAAGAGCCCCTGGTGGACCAGGCCTCACGGTGGTGGCCGCCAGCTGCCGTCCCCGCCGCTGCGGCCGCGCGGTCCCGGCTGCCGGAGAGGTCAGGAGGTCAGTGTGACAGGACAGACACACAAGGGGCCTAGTCCGGGACCAGCAGAGCCCAGACGTTTCCTCGTGAACCCCGAACACAGATTGGCCGACAGCAATAAAGAAGAGGCATGGCTGTGACAAACCTCTGTTTCAGGGCAGGGATCTCGCCGGGTTCGGGCTCCAGCAGGTCGTTGGACAGGTGAACGTCCTCCGTCTCCCTGAGCAGGACGTATATGGGCTCGATCTGCTCATTGAAACGGGCCACCAGGGTCCGGGCGTCCTTCTTAGGCACCGCGGACTCATCCTCCTCCACCTCGGTCTGACAGAAGGTGCAGCGAAACGTCCCTGAAGGGGGATGGGAAAGAGAGGAAGAGAGAGAGATGGGTATGAGTTTCAGGCATCTAGATAACGCGCTGGGCTTGGTGCTGTTAAAAGGCTTGGCGCTGTAAAAAGGCTTGCCGCTCTTAAAAGGCTTGCATTAAAATGGCTGATGAATATGCATGTAAGTGCAGCTCCGGAGAACAGATAAGACTGAGATTGTGTGTGTGTCCCTCAGCTCTGCAGGCGAGGTAGTTTCACAGCTCCCCCACCATGGAAAACCCATCTACACCCAGCCACGGGGCGCCAGCGTCCAGGCAGATGGAGAGGAAGGCAAGAGACTTCAGACTGTAGGAGGGTCGGTTGCTATCAATGTAGAGACGTATAACATCACCCGATAATAACCACTATCGCTTCCTAGTGGCCAGACAACGTGTGTATTGTTATTAATTAAAAGTTTTCTTTTTTTTTTAAGAACTATTAGCTCAAAGTCACGTTACGGGAGGGGGTTGAGAATAGATGAAAACGTTTATTTGGCTGAGCAGTCAAAAGTTTAAGTGGAGACAAATGTGTTTAAACAAGCTGTTTCTCTTTGGTGGGAGCTGTGGGCAGAAGAAGAGGACGATGTGATCGTGTCAACAAGCCTCATAGACTGCATCAGATGACGAATTATGACATCAGCGCAAGTAACCAGCCCAGGTCCTCAGAACTGGGTTTTAAAGAGACTCCCTGTAACTTCTGTGTCAGTGTGTAGTTTAGAAGTATGATTACTGTCTCACCTCAATGAGCCTGACGTGTGCATGTCTGGTTTTCCTGTGTAGCATGGGTGGGACGCTAAATTCAGTAGGGGGATAACTCGAAGTCCGTGGGGACTGAGCGTAGATATACTATTAACAGAAAATACTTTTTTCACAGCAATATTTTTTCAGCAGAATGTCAGGTGGTTTTACAGTCAATATGAAGGTCCTATAACTAATGGCTAATAGCTGCAGACCCCTGCTCCATAAAGCCCAGATGAGGCACAGATACCATGGCCCCGCTAAGATACCCACCATGGAGCATGACGGACACACGCACGCACGCACGCACGCACACACACACACACACACACGACAGTGCGACAGTCATACCTCACATAGCAATGAAATTTCAAGGCACGAAGCACATATGGACAAAAACATGACAGTTGTTCTGGGGACCCATTTATGCTGAACAAGTTGTCACCACATGGCTGCAGTGTTTTTTTTTGGCCGACTAAATGTGGACTCAACGCGGGCTTTGTTGATTAACGGCATCGTTCTTGGCACCCTACCGTATCGGCCAGGTTTTATTATGGAGTACCTTAATTTCTATTAAATTCAGTTTACTGTTCAACACCAAGATGACTACATAGTCTGGAGGCAAAAAAAGAACAAGTGAAAATAGTATCCCTGCAGACTGATGCAGAGGGGGCATGAGTCACAACCAACAGAACTTTGGAAATACCCACAAACAAATAAAAGTTTGTGTTTCTGGAAGACTTTCCAGTTTGTACCGTGACAGACAAGAAGAAAAGAAAAAAGGAAATGTGCCAAACAGAGACGGGGGGGGCAGATGTCTACGGGTGGAAACGCCCTCAACATGACAGCGAATGGTATCGACCAGCAAGAGGCCAAGAAAGGTGCTATCTCGCGTCAGACCTTTCACACAAACACACAATTCTCTCTTTCTCTCTGTGACACATTCCAAAACACATCACTTGTCGCCACAAAAACAGTCTGGTTTTGTCCCTCCGTTTTGGAAGTCCTCTGGGCTTCCGGCACAAGCGACACAGCACCACAGCCTCCAATCAACCAGATAGTACCAACACTTGCAAAATACTAAGAAACAAAATGGCCGCCGGCTAACGAGAAGGTGAGCTTCGTCAACAGTGACACCTCCACACAGAGGAATAGCGACTGACAAGAACGGAGGTTTCACATTGTCATTACTGCCGCAGGACGGAAGAAGGAGAGGATGGAGTGAGGAGAGGTGACATGACAAAACTCTGGCAGACAAACAGACGAAACTCTCTGCAAAAAGAAAATCTAAATGAAAAGCATAAAATAACTCCTTAGTAACAACTGCCAAATAGCGCTATCAGGAGAAGTCTGATAACACAGATGAAGTCAGCAGAGGAGCAGAGAAACCTAGACTTCATCAAGCACGCAGACATGCAGACACACAAAAAGACAGGTAGACAGACAGACAGACAGGTGGTTAATGAGATTTATAACAGCATTACAACAGCATTGCCTGTTGCACTGAAGTCTTGAAGTAGTCTGTAGTTGTCAGTCTCCCTCCATTAAATCCTACAGTCTGACAACAACCGTCTGGTAGTAGTCTGGTAGTAGCCAGTCTGCCTCCATGTATCCTATAGTCTGACAACAACCGTCTGGTAGTAGTCTGGTAGTAGTCAGTCTGCCTCCATGTATCCTATAGTCTGACAACAACTGTCTGGTAGTAGTCTGGTAGTAGTCAGTCTGCCTCCATGTATCCTATAGTCTGACAACAACCGTCTGGTAGTAGTCTGGTAGTAGTCAGTCTGCCTCCATGTATCCTATAGTCTGACAACAACCGTCTGGTAGTAGTCTG
>JACXGI010005961.1:0-15986 GCA_016801175.1 Esox masquinongy | reverse complement strand
TCTTAAACAGGAGACAGACCAGAAATGAGGAAAGTTGCTACATGAGTTCTCCCACGTACAAGTTCTACATACTGTATAACACTGTGTTTTACCAGAAAATACCTAAAAAAGGAAAAAATAAAGAAGTGCCCGTGGTCTCCACCACCACCACAACTTTTATCCTCGCTCAGACAAAGAGAATAAAAGAAAGTCACTTGGTCTTTGATTCTCATAAAGATAGCGCTTTGCAATTTACACAATCACAGGCTAAAAGCAGAGTGTTGGCTGGCTGACATGCTTAGACTAGAGAAGGCAACACAGGGCTTTTTCCAAGCCTCAAGACAATTAGACTGGGTGACTGAGACAATGAGCCCCGAGGAGGCTTTTGTCACAAGCAAAGAAGAGATCTGGAACTACCCGAACTCCTAATTACAGCTCATCGCAGACTATGGTGGAATTCTTTGTTTGTGCCCACACTCCCTTCACATTCACCTTAATGCTTATCAAGTATGAATATGAAGTTGGCCTCCACCATTGACAGTTATGGGTGGAGGGGGGGGGGGGGGGGCAAAACTCATGGGCATCTTTTGTGAAGAGGGCCAAGCTACATATCTGTACTGGGGCAGCAGATGGATTAAATTGGGAAGCAAGCGACTAATTGCGTTAAATGCACAAACAGGGAGTTGGAGAAGACTGCCCGTCTGTGTTTGATATTTACTCAATTTAAAGATAAACTCACTGATATGCTGTCACAAGTAGTAGAGCAGATGTATAAGACATTGCTGTTACTGTCACACGCACGCACACATGCACACGCACACACAAACCAGCTGAGAAGTTGATCAATGAACTTTTGCGTTCCTTGTTGTTGCGGAAATGCTCCCACTATGCCGTTTACTTGCATCCATGACATTTAGCTGAGTCCACACCACGAGGAGGCCTCTAATGTAATGGGGCAGTACGCTTTGAACCCGGGCTAGACTTCCAGGTTAATCAACGGATTTGAAGGAAGTGAATTCCAGAAAACAGATTATAAAGGGCAATACTTAGTGTAGGGCACCTCTCCTGTGAAACCTGGTTCATATACAGGAATGAAGGTAGATTTAATTTCCGGCCGGTACTGACCTGTGGGTGCTTGGTGTGTCCAAACGTTTGACTGGCACTGTATAAACATTACTTTTTTCTTACGCTGTTATTGACTGAATTTCCTATTTCAAGAACTTTATATTCTGTATTGAGCAGGGCTCATTAGTAAAAGAGAGCCGAGTCCCAATTTGACCCACTTAAAATACACGGTGCATTCATTAAGTATTCAGACTCATTCACGTTGTCCACATTTTGTCACGTAAAAGCCTCATACGCATTTTGACCCTCGTTAATCTACACACAGAATCCCATGATGACCAAGCAAAAACAGGTTTTTCAGAAATCTTTGCCAATGTATTAAAAAAGAAATATCACATTTAAATAAGTATTAAGATTCCTTAACTCAGTACTTTGTTGAGGCCCCTTTGGCACCGATGACAGCCTCCAGGCTTCTTGGGCGTGACGCTAAAAGCTGTACACTTCACCTATATTTTGGGGAGTATCTCCCATTCTTATTCACAGATCCTCTCTCTACCTCCGTCAGGTTGGACGGGGAATGTCGCTGCACAGCCATGTCCAAGTTTCTCCAGAGATGTACCATTGGGTTCAAGTGCAGGCTCTGGCTGGGCCACTCGAGAACATTCAAAGACGTGTCCCGAAGCCACTCCTGCGTTGACCCGGCTGCATGCTTAGGGTCGCGTTTAGGGCCCGCTAGAAGGTGAACCTTCACCCCAGTCTGAGGTCTTGACCGCTCTGGACCAGGTTTTCATGAAGGATTTACATGTGTCAACTATGGCAATGGTTTGGCTGTTGCTCTGACACTCACTCTCAACTATGCAACCTGATATATACAGGTATCTATTTCCAAATCATGTCCAATCAATTGAATTCACCACAGGCGGACACCGACCAAGTTGAAGAAACTCAAGGACGATACATAGACACATGATGCACCTGAGCACCATTTCGAGTGTCATAGCAAAGGGCATGCATACTTATGTAAATGCCAGATTATTGCTTTTTATTTTGTTAATACATTTACAAAAGATCCTGAGAAACTGTGTTTACTTGATCATTATGTTATATTCTGGTTAGGCTGATGAGGGAAAACCTCAATTTAATCCATAAAGTGAGGGAAAAAATTATTTGATCCCCTGCTGATTTTGTATGTTTGCCCACTGACAAAGAAATTATCAGTCAATAATTGTAATGGTAGGTTTATTTGAACAGTGAGAGACAGAATAACAACAAAAAAATCCAGAAAACCGCATGTCAAAAATTGGATAAATTGATTTGCATTTTAATGAGTGAAATATGTATTCGACCCCTCTGCAAAACATGACTTAGTACTTGGTGGCAAAACCCTTGTTGGCAATCACAGAGGTCAGACGTTTCTTGTACTTGGCCACCAGGTTTGCACACATGTCATGAGGGATTTTGTCCCACTCCTCTTTGCAGATCTTCTCCAAGTCATTAAGGTTTCCAAGTCATTAAGCAGGGGGACCTTGCGGGCGCCGCAGGATTTCAGTCCTTCACGGCGTAGTGTGTTACCAATTCTTTTCTTGGTGATTATGGTCCCAGCTGCCTTGAGATCATTGACAAGATCCTCCCGTGTAGTTCTTGGGCTGATTCCTCACCATTCTCATGATCATTGCAACTCCACGAGGTGAGATCTTGCATGGAGCCCCAGACCGAGGGAGATTGACAGTTCTTTTGCGTTTCTTCCATTTGCCAATAATCGCACCAACTGTTGTCACCTTCACACCAAGCTGCTTGGCGATGGTCTTGTAGCCCATTCCAAGCTTGTGTAGGTCTACAATCTTGTCCCTGACATCCTTGGACAGCACTTTGGTCTTGGCCATGGTGGAGAGTTTGGAATCTGATTGATTGATTGCTTCAGTGGACAGGTGTCTTTTATACAGGTAACAGAGTATGCTCCTAATCTCAGCTCATTACCTGTATAAAAGACACCAGGGAGCCAGAAATCTTTCTGATTGAGAGGGGATCAAATACTTATTTCACTCATTAAAACGGAAATCAATTTATAACATTTTTGACGTGTTTTTCTGGATATTTTTGTTGTTATTCTGTCTCTCACTGTTCAAATAAACCTACCATTAAAATTATAGACTGATCATTTCTTTGTCAGTGGGCAAACGTACAAAATTAGAAGGGGATCAAATAATGTTTTCCCTCAATGTATTAGAATAGGGCTGTAGCGTAAAGGAAATGTCGAAAAAAAAGAACATGCCTGAATTCTCTCCAAATGCACTGTACATTTAATAAAACATTTACGTGAGATTTCAGCTTTGAACAACACAGATTTTAGATTGAGGTGAACAGAGGAAGCACTGTAATGCTGTTATGAACAACAGTATTTAAAAAATGTCCTACAGAAAAGGTAACATTTTAAGTTTCCACACAAGGTCCAACCAACCTCTGGTTATGGTTAGATCCTCTACAACCACTAGGCTACCAGCCAACCCCATGTAGTAGAAAAGAAATACATTTGTATGTGAAACACCATAACATGGTTACACAACAGAAAGAGCCAGAGAGGCCTTCATTGGAGAGTTGCAAAAAGGGAACCATTGTTGAGAAAACAGACATCAAATCTTGTTTGTGACACCAAGTGGAAGAAGATTCTATGGCCTAATGGGACCCCAAAAATGGACAGTGATCCCAAACATACAGCCAAAGACCTACTGGACAGGTTGAAAAAAAAGTGAATTGTCCTTGACTGGCCCAGTCAAAGCCCAGACCTCAATCCAAATGTGAATGTGAAAAAAAGTTGACAAAGTTGTTCACAACTGTGCAGAGCTTGAGATATTTTGCAAAGAAGAAATGGCAAAAATTGCTGCATTCACACGTGCAAATCTGGCAGAGACATTTAAAAAAAAAAAAAAAAAAAAACTCTGTAAATGCTGTCTGTAAATGCTGATACAGTGCCTCTACCAAATATTGACTGAACGGGGTGAATACTTACCAAATCAATTATTTTTTGTTTTGTATTTTTAATTAATATACAACAGTTGGTAGGTCTTATTTTTCACTTCGACATTATCGACTTTTCTGTGTTGATCAGTGCGGTAAACTCCTAATTAAATCCACTGTGAGTTCATGTTGTAACATAATAAAACGTGGAGAAGTCCAAGGGACTGAATACGTTTGACAGCCACGGAATACTATTCTCATTTAATACTGTCATTATCAATATTATTGTCTGCCATTGGTCCAACTATAGTTGGCCCGACATCATGACCTTCAGTTTTAACAACCACTGGAGAGACTCAAAAGCAGAAAGGATTCCGATCGATTCCCACGGTATCCATGAGAGTCGGAATCCAAAGATGTGTTATAGGAAGGAATGGAAACATCTGCAGTGTCATCGGTTATTCCCTACGATGTGGCGTTGAGTGCTGCTGACCCTGCAGAAACGCACCAATCATATTGGGCAACGGTGAATCCTGCCCCTCCCCCCCACCACAGCAGGCAGGCCCAGTGCCGGAGTACTGCCAATGCCACGGCAGCACCACCTGATATGGACGGCAGGAAAAGAAGTGCTCGGGAGAGACAGCATCTCAATAGAACGGGGAAAAAGCTGAGGGACGCGAGCAAATCACTCAGACAAAAATGAGTTTCCGGCGATTTTCCAAACTTCGGTCTTACATAAGCCTGCTGTCTGAATCAATATGTTGCCTTGTCCTTTTCAGGTGCCTTTAAGGGAGTGGGTATGACATGTTTGGCGCACCGGCTAAAATGTATTTTCGATTGTGACGTTAATAGTCGAAGCATGTCTTATCTGCTAAAGACCCTCCATTAAGCCAGTAATTTATGAAGGCCTCACCCACTAATGATGCCACTCCAGACTGTTTTTAAATGGGTATCAAGGTTATTTTATCAAACAAGTTAAAAATGGCAATTTGATGCCCATGAAAAAGTTGGAAAGGTCTTATTTAAGTGGGGTGTCAGGGTGCCCATGATTAGGGCATCTGATGTGTAATCGAGAAGTTGCCAGTTTGAATTCCGTGTGGCCATGGTCAAAATCTGTTGTTCTCTCTCTGAGCAAGACAAGTAAGCATATTTTACATTCAGCAAAACAAAAATGTATTTTGAAGACCAGCTGTTCGAAGTCCCAGTGTGTAGTTCTAGCAAAAACTACAGTATAATTACATTTGTGCTTCGTCACAATCAAATACATTGAAGACTGGCATTTATTAAGAAAACAGAAAATTCATGTTTTCATGACTTTGAAGACAAACATGAGGTTCCTAGCCAATAAAACTCCAGAATTTGCCCAAATGAGTCAAACAAAAGATCAGTTTATCTGCCCAAGACAGCAACTTATTTTCACGACAACCCTTCAACTGTAACAAAAAAAAAAAGTTGACGCTGTCCTAGCTCTCGGTCTGTGGCTTTTATCCTTACTCAGTGGAGATGATGACACTACAAACCTGCTGAGAGCAACTGCACAGTTGTAATCAATGCTGGTTGAGGCGACAGTGAGAACCGCTAAAAGCAACTTTGTCCCCAACTCTGCAGTCCCCGGAGGGGACTGATAGGGTAATCATTGGAGCTCTGAAAGCTGGAAAAGCAAATAGGCCTAATGACTGGAGAGGACAGTTCATCTGGACATTTTAAGACATTCCCTTTCCCTGCAGAAATATAAACTAACAGTTTCTTCTAAAAACAGCTCAGCTTCAAGCCACCGTTTCTGGTTCACTGTATTTGTATGCAGGATGACTGGAGCACTACCGCTTCACTGACCGTCTTCCACACTGCGTATCCTAGCAACAGCTCTGGTTCACTGATGTCTGCCTGTTTGGCGGAAGACAGAGTGATCACAGCACGGCGCGTCACCTTGACAGAGAGACAGTCAAGACTTCACTCTGGTGATGATGAATGCGTGGCTAATACTGTTATGCAACGGTGCAACTGAACTTCCGTATTTCTGGACACACATTAGCAATGTGGGGCAGACAAGCGTAGACACACGACTAGCAGTGCCAGCTAACCGTACAGTGTACAGCTTCTACTCCCAAGCCACAAGACCAGTCTAGCTTCCTGAGCCAACCGTACACTGCACAGCTTCTACCCCCGGGCCACAAGACCAGTCTAGTTTCCTGGAACCAACCTTACACTGTACAGCTTCTACCCCCAAGCCACAAAACCAGTCAAGTTTCCGGGAGCCAACCGTACACTGTACGGCTTCTACCCCCAAGCTACAAGACCAATCTAGATGCCTGGAGCAAACTGGATACATTGTATGACTTCTACCCCTAAGCTACAAGACCGGTCTAGATGCTTGGAGCAAAACGGACACTGTATGGCTTCTACAGCCAAGTCACAACACTGCTAAACAGCGAATCAGATAGCAAATGACAAAAACTGTCCACACAAACTCCCATGCCCATGGCTTTGCTCTCGTCTTTTTTAATGTTTCCATCCACAGACATCTATTCTTCTCATTTGAATGCAATTACTATATTGCCTTCTTGATGTCCTTCAACGGCATCTTTTTTTTTCTATACACGGCTGGTAGGCACACAATCAACCACAAGGCCTGTTGTATGCCGGATGTGCAGTGAACACAAATGCAATTGATTTGGCACAGACAGCAGAGCGTACCATAGGCCCCAGCTCCCGGCACAGCAGGGGCAGGACGTGACGTTCTGTACCAGCGCAGGCTGGACATGTGCCAGTCCTCCAGGCGAGGGAACGAGGAACGAATAGACACAGGCCAGACGAATCAGCCTCCTCCCTCTATCACAAAGACTGGCCCCCTCTGTCGGCACTGACCAGGACCCCGGTACATAAGCGCACACGCACAGCATTGCACTGGCGCTGAGGGCGACCGTGGCATTAGCCGGCGCTTAGGGCGCCATGTGTCTCAATTAGGCCATTAGTATGTTATCACTGCACCAGTGGACTCCTGCTTAATGTTTGTCTTGGCAACTGCGAGTCTTTGCCTATTTTCTGAGCATTTAGTTGAATTGAATGAACCAGAGCTAGAAATTCATTTGTTCAGAAATTATATAAATGCCTCGCTGCCATAATTGTGATTAGGGCTAGCTAATCACAATTATCTTCCTGGTGAAGCAGGAACTACACTAAAGGCTAATCGCTCCCACCGTTTGTTTAGAGCATAACCAGGGCCCCAGAACCACTTTATATCCAACACCATTACCAATTAGAGCTTATTGGTGCAGAATTTAAAAATCCAAAGGCCTAATTCTATCACCAGGTGGTCTGATTGGCTAATGCTCTAACTGGTTACTGTATTGTTTATAAAGTGGTTCTGGGGCCCTGGTTATGCTCTGAACAAACTATGGGAGCGATTAGCCTTTAGTGTAGTTCCTGCTTCACCTGGAAGATAATTGTGATCAGCTTGCCCTAAATGGCAGCGAGGCATTTATATAATTTCTGAACAAATTCATTTCTAGCTCTGGTTCAAAATTAGGAGAATAATAAAAAAGCTTATTATAGGAAACACTGCCGAGTGACAATGAGTTTTCACAACAAGCGTAATGCTGGACGGTCAGATATCACACACTAGGCTTCATTGAAGCACTGCTCACCACGACACTTCGAAATCCTCTGTGAGACCTTTACTGGTGCTGTAGCTAATTAAAGAGGCATTGCAGGATTGCGACTATTTGTAAAAGTGATGCTGTTAAGCCAAAAAAGGTCCCTGAATTGTGTATGATGTCATGTATGTGCGGGTATGTACCCCATGTCACCCCAAAAACATGAGCTTTCAATCTTGGAATTTCATGGCTATCTGATTGTGATTCTACTTATAGATTACGCACATCTAAACAACATACTACACACCTCAAAGTGGAAGGTTTAAAAAAACCAGATTTGTTCCTCACAACAGTCCCAGACTGCATCTATAAAGTACAGCTCCGGAAAAAATGAAGAGACCACTGCACCTTTTTCTTTCCTTTCCAAAAAAGTCGAAAAGGAAGGTTTTGAGCGAGGAACAGAATGGTTAAAATGAAGAGACCAATGCAAACTGAACACTTCTGTTCCTCACTCAAACTTTCCTTTTCAAATATTTTGGAAAGGAAAGAAAAAGGTGCAGTAGTCTCTTAATTTTTTCCAGAGCTGTAAGTTTAAACATCTTCTGATGAAGGACAAATCCTCCATAGGGTGGCCACTGGGCCTGCATGTCCGGGGGTTGGTTCCCTGACTGGGCCTGCATGTCTGTGGGTTGGTTCCCTGACTGGGCCTGGTTCCCTGACTGGGCCTGCATGTCTGGGGCCTGGTTCCCTGACTGGGCCTGCATGTCTAGGGCCTGGTTCCCTGACTAGGCCTGGTTCCGACTGGGCCTGCATGTCTGGGGCCTGGTTCCCTGACTGGGCCTGGTTCCCTGACTGGGCCTGCATGTCTGGGGGCTGGTTCCCTGACTCTGCTTTCCGACCAGGGCCCTGCTCCATCCTTTCTGCCCTGTTGGTGCCAAGAGAGCGTGTAGCTGGAGCTCCACTGTTTATCTTGGCATCTACTGTCATCTAGTGCAAAACCCAATGAACTAACATCAAAAAGCAGCAAAAGACAAGCCTGAAAGG
Organism: Esox masquinongy; assembly: GCA_016801175.1. Classification (NCBI taxonomy): domain Eukaryota; kingdom Metazoa; phylum Chordata; class Actinopteri; order Esociformes; family Esocidae; genus Esox; species Esox masquinongy. Next base: position 7,350 of record JACXGI010005961.1, on the reverse strand, counting down.
CAGCCTATGTTACAACTTCCCTCTCTGCCCCTTCCTCCAAAGAAAGGCCAAATACACAGAGCTTACACGTGCCCTGTTCTACACACAGGTGTGTACACAAGTGCTGTGTGTGTGTGTGTGTGTGTGTGTGTGTGCAGTGGTCTCTTAATTTTTTCCTGAGTTGTAAGTTTAAACATCTTCTGATGAAGGACAAATCATCCACAGGGTGGCCACTGGGCCTGCATGTCTGGGGCCTGGTTCCCTGACTGGGCCTGCATGTCTGGGGGTTGGTTCCCTGACTGGGCCTACATGTCTGGGGGCTGGTTCCCTGACTGGGCCTGGTTCCCTGACTGGGGCCTGGTTCCCTGACTGGGCCTGCATGTCTGGGGGCTGGTTCCCTGACTCTGCTTTCCGACCAGGGCCCTGCTCCATCCTTTCTGCCCTGTTGGTGCCAAGAGAGCATGTAGCTGGAGTTCCACTGTTTATCTTGGCATCTACTGCCATCTAGTGCAAAACCCAATGAACTAACATCAAAAAGCAGCAAAAGACATGCCTGAAAGGCAGCCTATGTTACAACTCCCCTCTCTGCCCCTTCCTCCAAAGAAAGGCCAAATACACAGTGCTTACACGTGCCCTGTTCTACACACACGTGCGTCCACAAGTGTTGTGTATGTGAGTGTGTGAGAGAAATGGAAATAAGTGTTATGCATAGACCTTTTTCCCTCTGCCCCCACCTCCTCTCTCACCTGTCATGGGGTCAAACAACTGATTGGCCTCCAGATCAGTGAAGGTGCTGAAGCAGCAGGGACAGCGGAATGATGCCCGGTTGGTCGAGTCCCTCTCGTCCGTCTCGATGCGTCGCCGCATGTGATCCAGCTTGTACTTGACCACGTTGACCAGCAGCCGGTAGTTTATGAAGTAGTAGTTGTGGCGCGTGGTCTTTCCGTCCGGCGCTGTCTCCACCCGCATGCGGCATTTGACAAACTTGTCCCCCTTCAGCGTGTTGAGCACCGAGCGCAGCTGCTTGCGGTCAAACTTGAGCAGCTCCAGCATGTCCTCCTCACGGACGCAAGGGTTACGTATTAGGACGTCCAGGGCCAGCGCATGCTCCACGCCGTAGAAGCCCCGGACAACCTGCTTGGCCAGACGCTTCAGCGACGCAGGGACCTCTGTTAACACTTCTGGTTCGGACATGTTTTATGCTAAAGACAAAGGATTTCCAGAATACAAGGCTAATAGGTAGCCTGGAGAGGCCTCTCTGGGTGACAGTTGAGAGTTGGAAAATGTAAGGCAGAAATTAGATGTTCTTGAGGGGAGAAACTAGGCAAAGGTCAATGGGGTCCTTCTCTATGGTGGGATCTGCAATGGAAAGGGAAACATGTATGCCATATACCATAGAAGGCTAGACATCACTACCTGAGCAGGCCTGAATGAAAGTTCAACACTTCACAGCTTTATGTTTATATAACTGTTTTAAAAATGAAAACAGGAACACGTGTTTGGCAAACGTGAGTGTATTGCGGGGGGCAGGTAACGAGGTTTGCTAGTAGGTATTTTATAAATGATAACTACATACTTGAAATAGATTAATTGACTTGGTTGCCGAAACCACGATGTTAGCCAGCATGTGATTCATTTAATGATACCGTTAGTTAATTATACTCGCGAACTTAAACGAAATAAATAGCATTCACACCGGCAAGCTAACGTTAGCAACTATGCTAGCGAAACTTATCTGATCTAGCTAGTTCGAAATCTCAGTGAAGTTAATGTATTTCTACATAAATGAGCAGGTAATATTAGTATTCAAATTACATGTATGTATTATATGTAGGTTACAACACGTGTGATGAACAGACAATACGAACCTCACTCAATAAAATGTGCTCTTTTGTAGCAACTTGAAAGCGTGAGGCTCATCATCTTCCTTGTACTTTTTCTGTATTTGTTATTTTACCAGCGTAGTGTCAGCTACATTATAAACCTACTTCCGGCTGAGGAAATTCCTTTTTTCTTCAGAATAAAGGCCCATCCCGTAAGAGGACATTCAATAAACTTTTTACAAATAATTCTCTGAATATTAGCTACGATTTATTTTGGTTCACACGTGGGTGATATTTAATTCTTTTTTACCATCTTCCATGGTCACAGAAATAGTGAAACTTAGAACGAATGTAGAAGAAAAGCGATACATTTTCTGTCCTTAAATCCTTCATCCAGTCTACTCACTAGAGACCCCACAACACAGAACGGGTATTTTTAAGAAACATCCAAAATATGGAAGTCAAACTGTTGCTTGCGGTTGCTCGCAAGATACTAGTCTTGTGGCTGTGAAAAAAATGGAAAGAAACGCTTTGACACGAAATAATATTACATCCGATTGGCTAGTACGTAAGGATTTACGTCAAAAGGCAATAAAAAGTTTTAAACGGAAATAGTTTTCTTAAACCAATCAGGGAACACGCGTTTTTTTTTTCTGGGCGGGAGTTTTATTGTTTACTTCCTGGACGAAAAATGGCTTCCCTTGACAGAGTGAAAGTGCTAGTTTTGGGAGATTCAGGTTGGTATCTTATTAATTTATGAGAGGATAGATGTTGTATTATTTTGTGAATGTTGTGGGATTGTATGTTATGACTCCGTTAGATCAAACAGTATTGTTGTTTCTTACAATAATGCCCTGTTGAGTGTTAGCTTGCTAACGGTGGCTCAGTGTCACATTCATTAGTTAGCTAGTTTGCTAACGACCTGGACACTAATGTTGGATGTTTTAGGCTTTTGGCTTTACTTATGCTCGTAGACGTATATTATATCAGAATATAGGGAAAAATAAGCATACCAAGTGCTTTAAAAACTAAACTGGATGTCTCAACCGTCACTATCCAGGTGTTGGGAAGTCCTCACTTGTACACCTGCTGTGTCAGAACCAAGTCTTAGGAAACCCATCATGGACTGTAGGTTGCTCTGTGGACGTGCGGGTGAGAATAGTTGCCAATTTTAAACTATTGAGTTTTGATACTAATCGTCTATTTTTCCGTCTGTGGTGTTTTATGGTGATTGTATTTTATTTTTATTTCTGTTTTGCATGTGTTCATGCGGTTCTGTGTGTTGCCTTGGCACCTTGCAGTCAAATTTCAAATTGCCTTTGGCCCAGGCGATTTAACTGGTGAAATATAATTAATAAATAAAATGTTTAGTCTTGTATATATTTGTTTTGTGTGTTGTCTTGTCATCTTGCAGTCAAATTGCCTTTGGACAGGGTGTCATTGAAAATTAGGGACTTAACTGGTTAAATAAAATTAATTAAATGTTTATTCATTTCTATTTTAGTTTTTTACCTCTAAAGATGTTTTACTTAAGGCTCTGTCAGGATAATTGATGTTATCCGTTCTTTTAGGTCCATGACTACAAGGAAGGCACACCAGAGGAAAAAACCTACTACATTGAGTTATGGGATGTAGGAGGATCTGTAGGCTGCGCCAGCAGTTTGAAAAGCACCAGAGCAGTCTTTTATAACTCTGTCAATGGTAACATCATTGCATTTTCTGGCTGTATCGCCCATTACATTTAAGAACCTATTTGTATCAATGCTATTTATTGTTGACATCATTAGGTAACACATAAGTACTGTATGTAAATCACTGTGTATATACAGTGATGAGCCAAAACGTTATGATTGCCTGCCTAAAGCTGTTGGTCCTCCGCATGCCGCTAAAACAGCGCCCACCCTGTGGTGTGCTGTGGTTTCTGGCACCAAGACGTTAGCAGCAGATCCTTCAAGTCCTGTAAGTTGTGAGGTGAAGCTGCCGTGGATCAGAATTCTTGGTCCAACATATCCCACACATGCTCAATTGGATTGAGATCTGGAGAATTTGGAGGTCAGGGCAATACCTTGAACTCTTCATCGTGTTCCTCAGACCATTCCCGAACAATGTGTGCAGTGTGATAGTGCGCATTATCCTGCTGAAAGAGGCCACTGCCATCAGGGAATACTGTTGCCATGAAGGGGTGCACCTGATCTGAAACAATGTTTAGATAGGTGGCACTTGTCAAATTGACGCTTACATGAATGCCCGGACCCAAGGTTTCCCAGCAGAACATTGCCCAGAGCATCACACTCCTTCCTCCGGCTTGTTGTCTTCCCACAGTGCACCCTGGTGCCATCACTTCCCCAGGTAAACGGAGCACACGGACACGGCCGTCCACCAGATGAAAAGAAAACGGGACACATCGGACCAGGCCACCTTCTTCCACGGCTCCATGGTCCAGTTCCGATGATCGCCTGCCCATTGTAGGTGCTTTAGATCATCATCGTGGGCACTCTGACCGATCTGCGGCTATGCCAGCCCATACACAGCAGGGTTCGTTGCACTGTGTGTTGTGACACATTTCTCCCGTAACCATCATTAACATTTAATGTGACTTGTGCCACAGTAGACCTTCTTTCGGTTCAGACCAGACGGGATAGACTTCATTGCCCTCGTGCATCGATGAGCCCTGGGCGCCCAACACCCCGTCGCCGGTGTGTGGTTTGTCTCTCCTCAGACCGCTTTTGGTAGGTACTCACCACTGCTGACCGGGAGCACCCCACAAACCCTGCCGTTTCAGAGATGCTCTGACCCACTCGTCTGGCCATAACAATTTGGCACTTGTCAAAGTCGCTCCTGTCCATTTCTCCTACGTCCAACACGTTGACTACGAGTAAAAGCACTTTGTGACAAATGCTGATGTAAAGGGCTTTATTAATACATTTGACTGATTGAAATTTGATTGAGTACTGATTGTTTGCCCACAATCTAATCTACCCAGACTTTGACATGTGCCTTTTTTAGGACAGCAACGTTATTCGCTTCACCTTTGTGTGGTCATAATTTTTTGGCTCATCAATGTATATGTTGGTAGCATTTATAATGTCAGTATGGAATTATAAAACATAGAAAACCTAATGTATGGCTTAGAAAAGTTGTCATGTATAATTTTTTATCCTTACAGGCATTGTGTTAGTTCACGACCTGACCAACAAGAAATCCTCCCAAAATCTGTATCGCTGGTCACTTGAAGCCTTGAACAAAGACTCCTCCCCAACAGGAGTAATTGTTTCAAATGGGTAGGTAGGCTACTAGGTCCTCTAATGTTGTAATTAAAAGCTTCCATATGGGTAAATCCATTTTAATAATTTAAAAAAATTAAAGTTTATAATTTAATTAAAAGTTTTATGACTGCATTGCTCAAAGGCAAAACAAGATTCATATTTCATGTTGCTACGTCTGGGATTTCAACAAGCAAACTTTATTTTTTATTTTTTGGCGGGATTATTTATGAAACCTTCTCAGAAAAGATCTCAGATCAAGCTTGGGGAGAGACGTACGATGATCTCCAAGTGTGATTTACGAAACTATCGCACCTCTTCCAAATGAGCGTAGATGTCATCGCAGATTGATAAATCTGATAAAGCCGTGGACGTGAGAACAAGCTGCACCTGTCCTCATTTACATAAGACACACTCTTAATTTATGCAGGTGTGGCGATCATCAGCCTATAAATTGACAGCTTTCAGCATTATTTATAGCCTAAAACCACTAATTAGCCATTCATCATTCTCCATGAAAAAATCAGCGTGGTCACGGAACATTCTTTCGTGTCTCAGTTGTAATGACCATTAATGATCTCCAAGTATGTCGATACTATAGGCATGAGTGACTTAGGAAAAGCAAGGCAAAGCAAGTTTATTTGTCAACCGCGGTGGTTCCCAACCAGGGGTACTAGGACCGCTGGGGGTACTTGGCCTCTCTGCATCTCAAACAGACTTCTGAAAAATGCTCAGAAGTCAGCAGACTGAGAAGGATACTTTTATTTTGTATTGTTATTCATTAGTTATTATATTGGCTTTTCACATTTATATTTTTAATACGGCAAAATCTATCACTGGGGTACGGCTAAATCTATCATTGGGGTACAGAAAACCTGGAAGAAAAGTAATTTCCCTTATTGTAATCATATCTGATAGAAATCTAGAAACACTGGTCACATACTACATCTGTCTCCGCTCATTCGAATACAATACACACTGAGCAAGACTTTGGTAGGCGTACGGTAGTATCTGTCAGGAAAGTGTAGCATGTGTCTTCTGCAAAGTAACGTGTGACAATTAAGATTTTCCCCTGTTTACACAATAAAACATTTTTTTTTATCTCAGATGCAAATCTGTCCACAATTGCCGTTCATCTGTAGATACAACTGTCACAGTCTCAATGGGCTTCAGTGTAGTTAGTCAAGTGATTCCTCCTCTTCCAGGCAGGTACGTCTCAGCTCTAGTTGTTCGGCATTACTAAATTATTGCCCTAATAGTGGAGATTAGTATTTTCAGGTATGTTTGTATTGTTTTGGAAAGACCAACCACCTTTCTTTTGTCTTATTTCATTTGTGTGTTCTCTGGCCTTTCCCATTTGTGTTCTCTGGCCTATCCTATAGTGTGTTCTCTGGCCTTTCCCGTTGTGATGAACGACTGAGTTCAGCCTGTGTGTCATCACATTCCTGTACCCCAATTAAACTGGATTTCATGGATGACCACGGAGTTCCCAAAGACTCAGATAACCTTAATATGTAAAATGTTAACCGGAGTCTACATCAATTTCTTTATCGCAATATGCATCACTATATTTTTGTTCATAAGATTTTTTAGGGGTGCCAATTATTGCCGCACACGTCTTTTAAGAAAATAATTATTCCTCTTAGTTTTATTCTCACTTCCCAATTTTCACACAATTAAAGGTTAGATTCATACGATGTTTGTAGTGTAAGATTATGAAGAACAATTACATTTTCATATTTAGCTATAGTGCCATTAATTCTGGAGAACACTGTATATTCTCAATGTTTACAGTACATTAGGCACTTTGAAAAAGTTTAGTATAATCACAAATATGTTTTCTATGTCTTCCCTTGTCTGGAAACGTCCAGTGATTACGACAGAGAGCAGTTTGCTGACAGCTCTGTGCCTTTGCTCTTGATCGGCACCAAGTTTGACCAGATTCCTGAGAACAAGAAAAATGATGTTCTGACACGGACAGCTTTTCTGTCTGAAGATTTCAACGCAGAGGAGATAAACCTGGTAGGTTAACCGTCGCCTCAGTGCTCACTTACCCACCACTCGGTCAGTCTGTACGCACGTCATAAGTTTGGTTATTGCTATTGTTTTATGGGAAGTATTGAGACATTTACATCACTTTATAACTCTTTTGATAGGATTGCACCAACCCAAGATACCTTGCTGCAGGCACGTCCAATGCTGTGAAGTTGAGCAGATTTTTTGACAAGGTGAGGTAGTCAAGGGCCATCCACTATATATATATATATATATATATATATATATAT
>JACXGI010005960.1:0-44211 GCA_016801175.1 Esox masquinongy | reverse complement strand
CGAAAAGAGAGCTGAGCCGGAAGGCAAAGCTCTCGATATACCGGTCAATTTTTGTTCCTACCCTCATCTATGGCCATGAAGGCTGGGTCATGACCGAAAGAACGAGATCGCGAGTACAAGCGGCTGAAATGGGTTTTCTCAGAAGGGTGGCTGGCGTCTCCCTTAGAGATAGGGTGAGAAGCTCAGTCATCCGTGAGGAGCTCGGAGTAGAGCCGCTGCTCCTTTGCATCGAAAGGGGCCAGTTGAGGTGGTTCGGGCATCTGGTAAGGATGCCCCCAGACCGTCTCCCTAGGGAGGTGTTCCAGTCACGTCCAGCTGGGAGGAGACCTCAGGGTAGGCCCAGGACTAGGTGGAGAGATTATATTTCGTCACTGGCCTGGGAACGCCTCGGGATCCCCCAGTCAGAGCTGGCAAATGTCGCTCGGGAAAGAGAAGTTTGGGGTCCCCTGCTGGAGCTGCTGCCCCCACGACCCGATACCGGATAAGCGGATGAAGATGATGATGACATATATTACCAATTCTCCAAGGCTATGCAAACTTTTGAACACAACTGTACAGTACAAAATTAAGTAAGGTATCCTGGCTGGGTGATATTGAAATACATCATAGATTCAACTTGCCTGGTAAATTTTCGGTAAGTAGAATTTCAGATGAATTGCTATATAGGGTACATCCACAACCAGACACACACACACACACACACACACACACTGAAACATTTCTTTTGTGTCTAATCCATTCTCAAGCTTGGCTTCCCTAGTCACTCCCCATCACCCAAAATGCCATGCCAAGTCTCTCCACTTCTCTGCCAGGCAAAGACAAGTCTGTCATTTTCCTCTTGCATTATCGGACCCCCTTCTGAGATTGCTTATCTGCGGTGCTTAATTACTACACAAGAGAATTCCCTCCTCACTGCTCAACATGACTTCCATTTTCATCCTAGCTGGTGCTTGAGTAGGCTGTTCCGGTCCTTCCATTATCCATCAGAATTGATAGAACAACCCCCCCCCACCACCACCACCCCCAGCGGTAAAGCTTACAATTTTCTCCTTTGAGAATTAAAGGAAATATGCTCCAGTAGGCTGTTCAGTGTGACGTTTAGCAAAGTGCAAAACAATGTTCACTTTGGAAGTATCTGTTTTCGTTTTTTGTGCCATGAAACCGTTGTGGATGTTAATATTTCAGCAATGGAAGTCAAAGTCGAAACAGCTGAAAATACAGACCTCTAAAGATTTTATGTCAACATGGGATGCAATAAAATATGTATGATTTAAAACTTGTCTAACTGACTTTAGTCCAAAGTATGAAATATATAATCAAGTGCAATTCTTGTAATGGATAACTAAGTACAAGGGCAATTGGTTAAAAATTAAACACTGTTTCCATATGTTGCATTTAGTGATTGGTAACTAGCATGTCGAAAGAATTCCAGCCCAAATGTCCACATATATAGAACACAAAACCACACATTGTGTGTTGAAAAAGAAAAACAATATTATAATATATAATATTTATAATATAATATATATAATATTTGCTATAGGAGGACCATGCAGCACAATAAATGTCACAGTTGTATTCATATAATAGTTCAAACGTAATACCTGATATTGACAAGCCTTTGAAAGGTCACATTCAGTTACTGACATGCCAAAGGATCAGGCTGAGTCTTTGAAATATGTCACAACTTAGACATAGAAAGCATGGCACATCAAAGTACTGTTTTAATTTAATTTTACCAACAATACACACATCACAGTTGTGATTAAACTATAAATACTATCCCACAGGGCGCAATATTTTGTGGGAGGAATGTAATCAAACATGAATAAGGCAATGGCACCAGATATGTGCAAAAGTCTTTGGACACCTAAGAAAACTGTTTAAAAGACCCGTTTGTAAGATTTCCACCAAAAAAATGCAACAAAAAAAATGCTAATTATAGCATTATGGGGAAATTGTTTGTTATTGTCAGGATAAATACACTCTGATTGAACGTATTCCAGAAAATTTTCTCTTGTTTATTGTAGTCTGGTTGTTGTGTAGCCTTGCCAGTCTCAAAGACATTAGGATGAGGGTCTAGCTATGAATACAAAATAAAGAAATATTGGTATTGCTTTCAAACAACAGAGGAATACACAGAATGAAATGGACCTGAAAAGCAAAATTGTATTTCTTCTACAGGTAAGCTCTCCATCTATGTAGCAAGCTAATTACCTAGTTGAATGGTATTCATACATCTCTGTCAGGTGCCGTCATGGGAAGGATAGGCCATGACAATTCTGAACCACATATTGTATATCGTTAGCTAAAATACCAAACTAGCTATCTATTATCTACTGTAGTTAGCTCATATAGGCTAAACATGGTAATTAGCTCTGTTTGCTCAAATGGTCTTAATTACACCACATGCAAGATAGGCTATTAAATGGTAATTCCAAATCAAATGTTTTAGCTAGATTGTTGCTATATAGTTAGCTGTTAAGGCTATCTAAAGTTTAAAATACATAATTTCTGCTGAACCACTGATAGGCACTAGAGCCCTCAAATTCAACTCTAGACCTCAAAGCAAGTTCCACTACATTTCCTCATTGCGATTAATGATGAGGAGCAGGCTCCAGACCTCGTAAGGGTTAAGTACCCTTGCGCTAGAGGGAGGAACTGACCAATATCACCTTTAAAACTATGTATATTCATGTGTTTATTTGTTCAAAAATCACTATAAAACATTGTTGTAAACACAGACAAACGTGAATACAAATGAAACATAAAAATATATTGTTTTAAAACATGTCAGTATTTTGTGTGGCTTTATACAAAACAGAAACTATTTTTGTTTCTTTACCATCTAGTCACTTAATTTTAAGTTGTCCCGTGGGACATTCAGCTCCGGAAAAAATTAAGAGACCACTGCAACTTTTTCTTTCCTTTCCAAAAAAGTTGAAAAGGAAAGTTTTAAGTGAGGAACAGAAGCGTTCAATTTGCAGTGGTCTCTTTTCAATTTGCAGTGGTCTGTGTTCAATTTGCGAAATTTGCAATTTTAACCCTTCCGTTCCTCACTCAAAACCTTCCTTTTCGACTTTTTTGGAAAGGAAAGAAAAAGGTGCAGTGGTCTTTTTTCTGGAGCTGTATTTCCAAGCTTCTCGTAGGATCTTATCATCAACAATATTTAAGTAGATAGCATCTCAACTGTGAAATGAAATCATCCATTAGAAAATACATTTACATAAGTAAATGCGGTGTCATTAAAAATGTTTAAGACTTTGAAATTGGGACAGACAAACCATGTGACACAACGTTTGTTTGGTCCCTCCAGCTTAAATGGTTCAAGACATTCTGTTTTAAGAATAATTAATGGTAATTATGCAAGTTACGTTAATTAATATAGTAACCACCGATAAATGTTCAACAGTGTTTAATTGGGATCGCCTAAACATGTGACTCAATATTGGTTTGGTCTCTTGAATGGTTCAACAGATCGTATATAAACATTTTATAATTTCACAATGAGTTTGGATAAACGTGTGACAAAGCTGGTTCAATCTTTCTAGTGTGATCAGTCCAGAAAAAAGTTTTTTTACAGTTAATTGCTGCTAATTATGCAAATTAGGTTACTTAATATAGTCATAGTAGATACATGTTTAGGAATATTTAATTGGGATCACCTAACCATATGAATAAAATCTGGTCTTGTCTTTCTAGCTTGAATCATTAACAAAATGTGGTTTTGGTATTAATTGACGATATGCAAATTGTGCAAATCAAAATGATTAATGGTTAAGCGTTTATGTGATCTCACAAAAGAAGCAAACATTTTCATCTTAGTTTTTTTTTTTTTGATTATAAGTCTAGGGGCTTTTCCAGAAAGAGCCGGGGAGCACGGATCACGGAGACCTGGTCATTGTTGTTATTGCCTTCACCTTCCCTATTTAAGTTCTTCTTCATCCCTCATGTTGTTTGTCGGACATTGTTTGGATTCCGTTCCTGTGTACATTGTTCTGTGTTCATGTTCTGTTTTCAAGTCTATTTACGGTGTAATCCTTTCCCTTCTCCCATGTCCTCCATTAATCTTAAACATTACACACTGCTCTTGCTTTTCATGGAATTTAAAATTAGAATGGCCTTAAAGCCTTAATGTTGGTATAATAGCTTGATTGGCCAAGAAGCATGACAGTTTTGAATAGAAACCTCTGTATCCCTATGCCTCTCCTTTAAACCCAGGTTAACTTATGCAAATTGTGCATGTGTATATTTTAAACATACAAATATGAATGGAAGCATTACATTAGGCTAGAATGAACATATAAACGTTAAGAGTAGACATGTGTAGATTGTTTTTGTTCAACTTGATGCACTTTCATTTGCATGTTCACATTTAGACAAAAGACACCCTGGTGATGTCACACCCATGGCTAATAATTACTAACTGCATTTTTCTCATAGGATGATCACACAGTAAAAATATGAGATTGCCCACAGTGTTTCCAATAACATTACAATGCTAATCACCCACTTAGATGAAGTCTGGATTTGGATCCTTCACTTCATCACTGATGCTCTTTCATGGCCCAATACTGGAATGTAAAGCACCCTTTCTTATAGCTGGCCGATGATGCAATTAAATGTTTAATGGTTTGCCAACATTATACTATCTGTGCATGCCCCCCAGCTATCTCATTGACAAGCCAGAGTCACGCACTGCACAAAGAAATGGCCAGAGCATCTCTCTCTTCCCCTCTGTCTTTCTTCCTCTCCCAATCCATCTGCTTAATCAGGCTTTATACTTTCTGTTCTGTAGGGTGTGGATATTGAGGCTTTCTGTATAGGGGCTGCTCATAGCTCTGCAGAAATCTTCTGGTAAACATGCCTTAGATCTTGACTGTGTTTCATCACTTCGGAATAATCAGTTTTTCAGATACTTTCCAAAGGCTATCACATGATGTAGGTCTGCAGCAAACTCAGACGGAATTGTACATATAGTGTATCCTTTCTTTTTTAAAGCAGTTAACCGTGTTAAATGTTTATCGACGGTAGAACCCGTTTTTTAAAAATGTTTTTGAGCATTGAGCATTGCTTATTGTAAAGATATGGAAACTTACATGTGGATTTCTTAAGTGTAAGCCAATGTTTGCCTCTGAACTAAAGTCCTGTGTTGTGTGGCCTTGAAAAATAATTTGTAGTATCCATGCTTGTACTCATTTCTCTGAATGGGTCATGCCGTACGGACCTATACACATGCTACTACGACACAGGCCTATTTATCATTCCTAGAATTTCTAAGCAAACAACTGAATCCATGGCTCTTTCCCATGAAGCCAACTTTTTGAGGAATGACCTATAAATCCATGTGAAGAAACATGGCACAGATGAAAACTTTAAGACTGTAGTGGAGGCTCATCTCTCAGCGGAGCCTATGATTAAGTGTAGTCTGGCCCAGGGGTGTGAAGGTGACCGGAAATGTACTGGATTGACAAACCACCCTCTCTGTCTCTGTCTGGCAGGCTCCCCTCTCTCCATTGAGATACCCTCTCTCCAGTGCTATTAGAGGAGCTGAGTCACTAGCATACTTGTGTTCCCACTTGTCGTCCCTAAGAGGCTGCATTACGTCATTTCAGACTCTTGATGTGAATGAGCTGAGTCATTGACAAGATCTTTTAGTTTGGCTTTTTGCCCTCTAGGGTGGGTGTGATGGAAGATCATTTTATAGGGCCATGTTCTGCCTTGTCTCAGGGTGGTTGGTGGTTGGTTGTTGCCCCTTGGGTGGTCCGGTTCTTGCTGTTTCCTGCCTTATTGGCCCAGTCTTGGGTTATCTTGGAACAGGTCAACACTGTCCCCAGACCCCCATCTCAGTTTCATGTTTCCATGGGTCTTGAGTTAGTGTGTCCAGTCCTGTCTTATCTGGCATCATGTTGAATCTAAGGAATGCTGCCTCTAATTTCTCAGGTGTCCTGTAGGATCTTAGGACAACCTGAGTCCTACGGCCACGCCTCAGGACGACCTGGCCTAACGACTCTTAGCTGTCTCTAAGTTCACCAGGTTGTGTACATGACCAAGATGGCGGCACGTGTACTACGCGAGGCTCAGCGTCTACCCAGTTTTTGCAAATTCGCAGTAATTTACTTAATAGTTCTCACTGCATTTCGTTGTACTGTACTTGTACTGTTCAGTGACAATGAAGTTAAATGTAATCTTTTGATTTAGATTCTCCCCTAAAACTCTGGACACAGCCAACCTGGCCCACCTGTTTTTACCGACCCACTGGTCACATTTAAATGTATTAATGAACAATATGATCATAAATCCTATCATAATCTTCACCCGCCACAGTCATAAGTTGACTGGCTAATGTGTGCCAGGTTATCACCAACCACAATGTAGCATTCTGTATCACTTCACAATATTTCAATATTTTCTGATACTTAAACTTTAATTAAAACAAACCAATGTTCACATGTATGGCCCTGTCATGTCCTCCAAAGTGAAGGTAACATTTCACAGCTCCAGTCCACGCTGACTGTTGGCATTCATTATCCATGTTGCTAAAATTTTCCATGAAATTGTTTCTCCATTTCTACATCTTGGTGTAACTTTTCATGTTGCTTTTCTATTTTCTCCCACCTTTGCTCTTAAAACATAAAACAGAAGGCTTTGCCATTCTTTAAGGTTGCAAGATTATTTTCAGATTGAAATACCATGGACCATTAATAATTTGATTTGGAGTTTCAGAACCTGCATCGTATGTACGTATGTATAAAACAAGTACAAATAATTGGATTGTCCTTCATGGCTACTATGCATAGAATCACAGTGCAAACCACGTAATTAACAGGGCTTAGCAGATTTCAGGAAACACCTGTATTTTTCAGCAACAGTACTGAGCATACCGTTTGATAATGAGTGTATAAAATGCAATCTCAATCTGAAACAACAGCTACCTTATCTATATACTTTTCATTTGTTATTAGTCTCGGAAGTATGTTGGATGTTTCTGATTATGCCAGTTGCCCAAATATATTACAGTTGCAAAATTCTAAATGTGCAAATGCACATTATTCAGTTTTGTTGATACGCCCACAGCAATTTTGTACTGTATATGCTTCCCACAGGACCACAGCCCTCAGGACCACAATAGTACTCTTCATGACATCTTAATGATTCTGTATAAATGTTTGTTAAACGTGATATTTCACTATGTACCGTATTTGCCACATCAAATGATTTTCTGACAGCAACCCACCAATATAAAACACCTTAAAAAATTTTTTATATCAGTGTGAATGCTGGCGAGAAATTTGGAATCCTCCTCTACTCAGAATTGTTTGTCTATTAAGTTTTAAGTGCATGTCTCTTTAGCAGAAGAATCAGGCGTTCCCGCTACGCGGTACTTCTGACATCGCAAGGTAAACAATTAAGTCAGCCCTCACCCATACGTTGTTAATAGATTCCAGATATCTTTTTTTATTTAAATGAGACTGAAGCTGTGATAAACATTATCTGACACTTGTCTTGTTACCGTCCCCGTTGTGCTGATTTGTTGACTTGTGTTCCAGGGGGCAACGAGCGTTGAGCACGCTGTTCACGTCGTCATCGCTGTGAGTTTCGACTGGTTAGGAGATGAATCGTCGGGCCTCCACAGTACGTGACCCTGGCCACACGGCTGCACAGACAGGCCTGAGGTGGGCCTCTTACTTCGACATTCCACCATGACAGAAGCCAAAACATGTGTTCTTCATACAGCCGGAGAATCCTGTGTTCACAGTGAGGGGTAGGCTGGGAGAAAAGGTATATTGTCGAGACTGATGATGAACTTTGCCATTTGTATACGCTTGCGGACCACATCTGACACACATTTGACCATGCCGGTGTAGCGTGCACTGGGGTTCTCTGTGGTTTCTGAAGTACAGTGTAACTTTCACGCCTCAGTTGTCGATGTGACCCTTAATTCGGCTCACAAACACCCTTTCGACGTGCACAGCTTGTGTGCGATGTACTCTACTCTACACTCCGGCTCATCTCAAGCCTGCTTTTTTGAGCAACAACCGATTTGAAGTGTTAGGTCATTTCCTGGTTGCGACGCGCGGGCCTTTCTCCGAGGCAGCTTGATTTGAATGTGGCGTGGCGTGCCGGGGTGAAGAGGACACGGTTAACACTGTTGACAGTCTGCTGACATCCATATCTGCTGTGTTCTATTGCTCCCCTCCCTACGAACGCACCAACCCACTCATGCACTGCAAACACCCCCCACTTCTCTGCAGGAGACTGGCCTGTCAGGTCGGTGATGACTGCAAGGAGAACCAGAGTTAGCCCCCCCACCTTCTCCACCCTGCCCCACATCATCCCCTTCCCAGTATGAGGATGCTCCACGTAGGCTGTCTGCCCTGTCACCCCCCCCCCCAGGCTATTTTGAACTGCCTCGCTGCACCTTGAAATGAGCTAAAACCTTCTCAGCTTAAATTCCATGTGATTATGCAATTGCAATGTCCCTTGTAGAGCTAGATTGGTTAGCGGTTAGCTTTTTTAGAAATACAAAAGTTGTCAACCCTGAACTCCTTTAAAATGTTTAAACCTGTTTAGCAACTGTTTGTGTGTTGCACCTCACTTGTTCAAAATTACTTAGGCATGTTAACAATTAGAAAGTGTTACGACAAGCTTGTCAGACACACTTACACTGCTGTCACATTCCACTGATGCGTTTTCATTTGTCTGTTATATTTTTTTTTCAGAAATATACGGCTTGTTTTGAATGATTATGTTGAGATAAGATTGCTTTTTAACACGTGTTTAGAGTGTGTTAGTGGCCGAGAACACAAGCTAGGCCTTTGTTTTAATTTCAAGATCCTTTTTTCTTTTGTCCCTGGCTTAGAGCCCCATGTATTTTCGGATGTGTTTTGCTCTCACAGAAACGATCTTAAGTGCAGCACATTGAAGAAAGAATGTTGGTGTAAAGTTATTGGATGTCTAAGTCTATACCATCAAACTAAGGCACTGCAGAGCTAATGACAAATGTAAGTATACATGAGATTCGATTGTATACATTTCTTCATATATAAGCTGAATATAAAGACTTTCTTACACGGGCAGCCCAATTTAGGAACATCATTTTTTTTTTCTTCTTTTACCAACAAGATCGACCTGAAAAACACCAATCAAAAGATCAGTGGTAAAAAATAGCTGCCTGTGTGAACATAGCCAACTGTGAACAAAGCCCATTAAATCTGACCACAACTGGGATTGTCCTCTTCATGCGTGCTCATGTCTCAGTACCCAGTGCCCAACCCTACTCATTCCTCTGAAACACGACACATCAGAGATGTTCAGACCAGGCATGGCTGTGTAATGCCGTCCGCTGTGGGGCTAATGATTTGCAGGTGTGCCTCAAATACAGCTAATGACAGCTGCCCTTTTAGAGGATTACAAAGGCCAGTGCCCTCCGGGAGTCCAAAAATCACAGGCCCAAAGGTAGAAAAATCTAGGTGTTCTCCCTTTATTTCAAGACACCATGAAAAACTGTACTGCGGTGGGATACATAGTGAATTTTCTGATGCAAGCATCAGCAAACAAAGGAAATAAATACCAGCCAAGAGGCAAAACTAGCAGATGTTTTCTGTACTTCCCATTCATTCTGTGTCATTCTGGTAAGTGGTGAAGGAAATAGCAAACCGATTATAAAAAACATATGATGGTAAATGTAAGAACTCTGAGACTGCTTTGACACAAGTAGCCCAATTATGATATATTTCCCCACTAACTGGTCTTTTAACCGCCATTTTCAGATCATTAAATGGAGCCTTATTAACATTGTTATTACGGCTGAGTTTACAGAAGCAGCACTTTTTTTTTTCTTCAAAACACCAATTGGGTGAAAATATATTTAAATTAGGCTGCCTGCGTTAGCATTGCCTAAATACTTACTTAAGAGAATTTGTTTGGCAGTGTCAGGATTTAAGTGACCTTTGAATGATGAAGCAAACGTTCCATTATATTTCCGCACGCTAATTTTGTGATGGACTACTTTCAGCCAAGTGGTTGTGACGTTGTGAAGAGTGTATTTCGAGCAACAAGCTCTACTGAGATTATTGCTGAGAGGCGTTCCTCTTTCCACCATTATTTTTTTTTTTTACTAACGCCTGAGTGTTCAAAGATTAGTCAAGTGGAAAAGTAAAATTTGCAGAGTCACTCAGCTGAAATGCTGTGAACGGACAGAACATCACCAACACTTAGATGTCTATGTTTGTGTAAAATCACTGCCCAATCTCAAACTCCAGTATGTATCAATGCTTATAGGCTTTAATAACATCAGCACAACATTCAATCTGGCAACTCCTCTATTTTTTTTCTTTTTAAGAATCCTACTAAGAAGCTCGGAGACAGTTTCTATCTACAATCCTTCTAATTTATGGCTTGCGCTTGACCTCGAATGACCACCTACGCTGACTGCTAAACTGGGCTAACAGTCACCCATATATAAACAGAAACACATAGTGTGCACACACCCACACTGTGTAAATGTCTATGAAAACACTCAATCTCGATGGCGTCGATACTATGTTCTGCATTGTTGTAAGTATTATGATCAGTGTTTTCTATTTTTCATGTCCATGTGATTTTGTTTGTTGGCGAGCGGGAACCTGCAATTGAAAATGCTGCTGACTGGTTTGCTTATTGTATTGTATTCTGTGAATATGACCAGTGAAAATTGACAACGTGCTTCCTGGCATGATTGGGGATCGCTTGACTGTAGCGTAAATTTCAAACCTGCATCAGGACGCTTTTGCAGATGCTCGGAAAGTCAGCGACGACACACGCAGCGTCTTCTTCAAAAGGATTAAACGGAAGGACTTGACACGCGTGTAAAGCAGAAGAAGCCATGTTATATTCAAACTGAAAAGTGCTGCAGCGGTTCTAGGAATAGACGTTCAACTCCAGTGCTGCCCCGTGCTCTCTGGAAGTGGCCATATTGTCCAATGGTGTATCCTGCCTAGTTCACGGAAGCTGATCTTTGATTTGACGCAATACAAGCATTTCTTGAAAAAAAACATGAATTGTTATGGTCTTTTTTTTGTCCGTAAATACAACCTCACTGGAGAGAAAGATTTTTTCAGTTTCAGCTCCCGAAAAAATACCAATAATAACTGCATTTTCGAAAGTGTTGAAATGCACTGTAATGAGACCACAATTTTCCTTGTCACCCATATTAAAGTCCACTATCATTAACCTTTGTTAGATAATGACCTTGTGTGATCTGGGGCTGTCACCGGCTATCTCTCTAATGGCCCTCAAGAACACATCTGACTCTTGCTGACACTAAAAAGGACACAGCATTGTGACAGCTCCTTGGCTCCTTCCCTCAAGGATTGACTGGCCGGTGGCCGAATAACACTGTCCAGTCTGCTGACACCCTGTCACTAAACCCTTCAGCCTAATCTTACGTCCTCCTCTACACACTTTTAAAGACCTGGTCATATTGTTGTGTCACAGTTTAGCACAGGGCTATTTATGATTGTGGCATTAGCAGGATGTTGTTAAGGAAACTGTGTCTGCAAGAACATGTATAAAGGGTTGTTAACACCTTGAAGCTCTGTTTAAAAGAACTTAAATTAATATGAGACATGTTTATTTGACTGTGTATGGGTTTCTCTCTGAGTAAGCTACTTCCTGCCAGCCAAAAGACAAACAGCAGAGGTGCCAATTGCCTGGTGCCCGGGAGCAGTCAAAATAACCTGGAACTTAACACGGACAAAACCGTGGAGAGGGTGTTTCAAAAGAAGCCCCCACCTATCGACCTTGCGATTGAGGGCTCAGCTGTTAGTTCGGTTAAGTCTTTTAAAATCCTAGTGACCATCATTTCTCCGCAACCTCCAATGGGAGGACAACGTCACAACGATCAGAAGGCACACCAGCAGAATAACTGCTACAGCTACAACAACAATAACAACAAAGGACACACACACACAAAAAATCATCAAATTATGGCAATGGCAGAATCAATACACAGTCTGGGTCTGTGTCAGCCAAGGGAATAGGTACACTGCAGAGCCTGCGTGGTCTAAAGGGTCTGTGGCCATCACATGCCAGTCTCTATGACTCCAGGGCAGGGAATCATGCGGGAAAGATAATTGTGTCAAGAAGTGTAGATTCAGTGTGTTCTGTCACTAAAATGTTGCCTACCGCTGGCAGTGCCACTTAGCCAAGTAATTCTGAGTATGTGTTAATGTACTAGGTGAAAGTACTGTCTGTGATTTTGAGCAGGTCGGACAACCGGTGAGGCGTGTTTGAATATCATTTTAATCGCACTGATTATACGTAGCGTAGCCATGGTAACAGTCTGATGTTTATATAAGTTCTCAGTCAGACTGCTTTGTAACTCAGTTTAGAGGGTAGAGACTGGGTAGAATCGGGATGGATATTTAACCTGGTAATCATTTGCAAGGCCAGTGCATTTTAGCCATAGAGCTTAACATGTAACTCTGCTTATTTTTATCTGCTTAAATAATAATAACAACAACACCAAAATCTATTTACGGAAGTAAATATTGTGTGCTTGCCAGGTTGTTTACGATTAAAAGACCTTGAAGCAGCCAAATCATGTGAAACAAAGTTGGTTTGGTCTCCCTGTCTGGGTAATTTTACGATACCATTGGAGGTTTCATTAAGGCAAATTATGCAAACACAGTAAGTAAGGTCATGGTTGATAAATGTTGACACACGTTATGTGAGGATTGCCTAAATATGTTAAGCAAAGTTGGTTTGGTTTTTCCAGCTTGAGATACTGTGTTAGGACTAATGAACTCTAATTACACAAATTAGGCCAAACAATATTGCCATAATCAATAGACGATTAAGCATTTTCAGTTGGAATAGCCAAAACATGTTAAATAAATTTTAGACTGCTTGAATGGTTCAAGAGATAGTGTTTTAGGGAAATTAAAGCTAAATGTGAAAATGCTAATTTGCAAGCAACCATAAAACAGGAAGAGAAAAAAGGGAAGTGGGCTACTACTAGGTCTTTTTGAAGAGATGCGACTTAAGGTGGTCCTTGAAGATGTTGATTCACTCAAAGTCATGGATGAATGGAGGCAGGGAGTCCAAGAGCCTGGGGACAACCCTGAAGAAACTCCTGTCGCCAAAGCTCTGGAGGTTAGACCTGGAGATGGTAAGATGGCAAGCTGTTGTGGAAGGGAACGGGAGGGTGCGGTTGGGGGAAAGAAGGTCAGAAGAGTGGGGAGGGTTGGAGGGCTTTATAAGCCAGTAGAAGGAATTTAAAATCAACAACCAAGAGTCAGTAGGATCATTTTCATCACAAATTCACTCATACCAGTTCGGATCTGGGTGTGTAACAGCGGAAATTAAGGTTGGGTTTGGAATACAATCGTGTAAACAATTCATGCAATTATTCTTGCCAAGGTTCACGTGCGCATAATTCCAGAGTCGACACACTGAGGTCCCCCTGCCCAGCCGCCATGTGGATTTGTTGTCACCGCAGAGTAGAAACGCCCCATTGTTCACCGTGCAAACAGAGCAGTTTGCCATGATATGGATTACACTTGGTTGCGCTGCTGATCCAGTTTCTGTTGTTCCGCCGGCAGCTATGGAACCTGACAAGCTCCAAGTAATGTTATTCATCATGATCTTAAAGACTTCTACTCTCAGAGGCTTTGTGAACTCTGGCCCTGCTCACCTGTCTTTTAGAAGGTGTACACACAGACGGGTGACAGGAAAAAGTTAAAGGAAAAAGCAACTGTGTCTCAGTAATGAACCCTCTTTCAAAGTCCCTTGGATCCTCTATTCTTGCCATCTTGATCCAAAATCGAGGTCAACTGAGCCTGCACAGCATTTTTATACAAGCCGCAGAGCACCTGATATGGTGTTTATTTTGTAATTGTATCATGCATTTAGAAAATCACCTGTATGGTTGCATCTGCATTTATGTTCCTCCACTCTTTTATTCAGGTTTTTCCTTTCATTCGTCAGCCGTTGGTGTGTTCAGCAACTGCCCTGTACTCATACTTCTCTGTTTTGAATTTGTCCAATCAATTCTGGCCATACTGCCACAGCCAGAGGAGGACTGGACAGGTACTAAGCACTTTGTAAAAACTGCTGATTTAGAGAAGGCCTCATGAAATCTACATTTAATCTGACTGGACTCACCTGCTGGAGACTTAATGTCAACCTCACCCAGAGAGCTGTGCATGTCAGTGTGTGGTTAGTCAGCCAACTCCTGTGAATAGGACTACAACACCCCTTGTGTTCTGTTTAGACAGCGAGGGTGTATTCATTCCTTTAAACAAAATTGTGAAGCATTCTGTCGAACGTAATGAAACAGGTAGTCTGAGTACGAGGCTCTTCAGTTAACATTCCAGTCTTTGCCATCCTTGTTATTGCACTATTCATCATATGACTTGAATTACAGGGAGTGGAATGTAAGTTAAAGAGACTACTACTACTCAGGCTACAGAACAGTAAGGAGCCTTCCTGAATTAGTTTAATAGAAACTCAGACTGATACAACATTTTGCAACTGTGTATATCTCTGAACTAACTGCAGAACTTTCATTTGGGGCTGTTTCCACGGCAACATTACATGAAATGATTAAACTTTGAATACTAATTTTGACTAGGATAGATTTTCACTAGGATGAGGCATTCTGGACAAATTCCATAGTTTGATGGCACAAGAAGAGATCCCAACAAACAAGGAGTGGCAGTAGTCCAGATGTGAAATGACGAGTGCCTGGATTAGTTCTTTTGTGAGGTGTGGTCGTACTCTACAATTATTATTTCAGTAAATGAACCTGTAGGAGCATATCACTCTATTGTTGGAGGATAACACAGTCTAGGGAGGTGCCAAAGTTCCTCGCACTCTGGGAGGAAGATATTATGGAGTTGTCAAGCATGATGGAGTGGTCTTGGAGCAAATGTGCCTACCCCTGGAAGAAGAGCAGCTCTGTCCTGTCGAGGTTGAAGCGCTGGGCCAACATCCAAACAGAGATGTCAGCCAGACACACATTTCTGCTTGGATATTCTGAAAGAGCAAATTGCAGAGCTGATTAGGCACAATGCACTCAAGTGTTTTGGATAGAAAAGAATCAAGTGAAACTGGTCTGTGGTTATAAACATCCAAGAGATTGGTTTCTTGAAGCTGGGAACCACTATGGCTATCATGGCATCAGTGAGGACAAAGCCCATGGTCGGGAGTGAGTTAATGAGGGTAGTGAGGATGGGAGGTCTCCAGAGAAGCTTTGGAGAAGGGAGGAGGGGATCAGGTTGAGGGAGATGGGTGACCAGACTAGTTCTACGACTAGTTCACTAGTTCTACGATTTCATCTTGAAAGAGTGGGTGAAAAGCAGTTAATGGCATGAGAGGGACTAGTCCCTCCGAGAGGCTGAGTGAATGGATGTCAATGCATTTCATTTGTAGCATACGATGTGAAAACAACTTAGTGAGAATAGTTAATTTTGGGCAACCCAAAAAATCAATATGTGATTGGTGGGAAATAAACTAGGCTACATAAAGGAAACATTTCTGGTTTCTTTGTCTCAGTTAAGTCAAAACCTTCAAAACAGAATGGTCCAACGTAAGTCCATACAAGAATTTCAATGAATAAGGAAAACGCCCCAGAGGCTTAAACAGCTATAACTGAGACAAAAAGCATAAAGGTTTACACCACAGCAAGATGCAGGAGCTTGCAGAGTGAATAATTACATACAGAGCGCTAACCCTGACATATTCAATCAGAAGCTAACAATATGTAGCGTCTACCAACATGTAGCGTCTACCAACATGTAGCGTCTACCAATATGTAGCGTCTACCAACATGTAGCGTCTAGCAAGGAAAACATGGGTTGGCATGACACACCCCTGGGAATCTGAAGCTCTGCGTGTCCTTGCAGGTAAGCGGCTCCTTTTTGCGTTGAAGTCCGTCAATGCTACCAGCATCCTCCACCAATACACAGCCGGGCCTGGATTTCTACAAGCTCAATTATTAGAAAGCAGGTGCGTCCAACTGGGCTCATCCCGTACTCACCAGCCATGCTGGGGTTGTCTGCAGGGCCCAAAGCTGCCAACCACATTGCCTGCCTTGTGAGTGGGAGGAGCCTAGGCAAGGCTGAGGTCAGAACATCTATAGCAAAAAGCGCTCTTAGCCACCTAATCATTACTTCCATTGTTTGTTGTGATTGAACAACCCGAGAGACACCCACAACCCACATGGACACCAACTCCCATTTGAAATCCGTCAGGGTCGGGCATGTGTTACCAAACAAGGCTTAAGGCGAGTTCAAATCAGTGCACTCTAATCCTCTTTAAACTTGTTTATACGGCTGCCGTTATGCCACATTTTTGGTATTGTTGCGTACCATAACGTCGTGTCTTTACCTGCACACATGGAAAGTGGACCGAAATTACGTGCTCTCCGCTGAACTTAGGGTTCAACTTTAGAGAATAACTGTGTAAATTATTTGAAGGCAATTGATTGTGAACATTAACAAACTGTGTTAGCAGTATAAATGTAGGTTTATTTTGACGGGAGTGCAAAAAGTATACAGCATAGGTTGGAATATGCACAGAGCTTTATTTCGGTGAAGGTGTGTCAAAGAAAAAAGTTACTTGGAATGCAGACCATCTTGTCCAAATAAAATCATGGTTGTGTTTCATTGCTAGTTTATAAGAGATAACTTGTGTGTTGTCAGTCAGTTAGCCTGGTTCTCCATTATTGTGGTCGCTTGTCCTCACATTGTTGCAATGTGGGTCAAGTCTTGCAGTACAGTATGCTGTAGATAAGCAGATACATTATACAATTAAATGTACAGTGTATGGAAAGTGTAGTTAAGTGTATACCTACTTCAGAGTTAATTTATTAATTTTGATGTTTTTACCACATTCATGCACAGGGTAACCCATGGTGGTCAAGTTATGCACGCTAATGCACAAAGAATAATCCAAAATGGCAGATCCATCAGATCAGATCCAAGAACCATCAGCAAGTGCAAACGTTTGAATATTTAACTACAGTACCTTTCATCTTAAAACTTTAACCATTAACACAAAAATACACACACAGAAACATACACAGAAAAACACTCACCCACTAAAATGTTCTTGATGCAAGACATGGGACAGGCGGGTGGTTAGAAAGAGCAAGGTATATCAGACCCCAGGTGTTAAACCATGCGGTCCAGCCAGGGCCCCTGGTGAGACAAAGTACCTGCCGAAATATCCTCTCACATTGAAGGCATCCCTCTATCCTCGATTTCCACCCATTTTGCAGACGGTCTGGTGTGCACCTGCTGTTCCTTCATTCAGTCACTGCTGACTCCCATTTGACCAGCCTGTCATACACAGAATTCAGCATCCACGAGCGAAAGAAACACAATAGAATAATACAAAAATGTCTCACTAAGAACTGGTTTCTTGTTATCTGATGCATTTTTTTATCTACACATTTGTCTGGAGATTCAGGCAATTTGTGCATTTTATTCTGGCTTGCTACTATGGTTATTTAAATGGCATGAAGGCATAGCCAATGTAAACAATTAAATAGGTTGTCACAGTTGCCAAACTACCTGTCTTGTAGAACAATGTTTATTTGCATAAACACACAATTTTACAGTGACATAAATATAGTTAAACTGAACTGGACAAAGAATTAATACAAAAAAGTCTTACAACAATAATTCATTGTGTTGTCTAAAAATCTACTAATTTCTTGTGAGATGGCTCGACTAAATGATATCAAGCCATTTAAAGAAACTGCAGCTTGAAGACTTAAACGCAGTCGAAGACCCAAAAAGCTGTCAGCATCTGATGAAAAGTATATAATGGTAACTTGAGGGACATAAAGAAGTGCAGTAAAGTGCTTGCTCAGCATCTCACAGAGTTTTTTTTGGCACCAAAGCAACCTTGAGAAGAAGACTTACAAGAAAGTTTGATTTAACAAAGCGGTAAGTACACTGTCTGATGCTGTGGTTAGTACATCGTTGCCTGTCTGGAGCCTTCTATGTAGCATACTGATGGCTCAGCAATGGTCTGGGGGCATCTTTTAGCCAAGGGAGTTTGGGTTCGGGTCAAAATGGATGGAATTATGAATGCTGAGAAATATAAACAGAAGTTAATTCATCGGTTTTTGGTACTTATAGCATATTCATTTTTCTTTGTGTTTACTTCAACTTCTCTAGTGTGTTTTCTGAACATGTAAACATTTACTACTTATATAAACGGACATAATTTAAAGTTCAGAATATTGCATGTTTAGTTTAGACTGGCTAGTGTTTTGTGTGCTGTGCCATGACAACAACTGACCAACTCTGCCAATTCGATGAGAAAGCAATTGATAAAATGTATAAGAATACTGGGAACAAAGAAAACATGTACTAAGACTGCCCACGTACAACATAGAACTTACAGCACACTTAGAATGCTCTTGCATTTTGGATTCTTAGGCTTGGAATTGCTCTTGACAAATGACAGGGTTCTGTACTTCTGCACTACATTCTATACTACGTAGAACACAACTAGGCATTTTGAAACACTTACCTTGTCTGAATGATGATCTTTCTATCAACAAAAAAGATAAAAACGATTTAAATTTAAGCACAGTGTTGACATGACAGAGTTTGAAGATGGATTCTCATCTAAGATGTGGTTGAAGCATTTGCTTCAGTCTTTATTTATTTAGCACTAAAGTTATAGATGTTTTTGCATTGGACTTGCTTAGGTTAAACACTGACTGGATGCTTCCTTCCTACACGTCAGTACAATGCAATGACATCTCATGAATACAGCCCAAACCGGATGGAGGACGGCACCCTACTAGTTCATCCTCTCCTGAAGAGAACAGCATTTAATATTTTAAGACGGTGTCCTTCCGTGTAACTTCTTGAAAAATGTAATGTGGTATTAGTGTTGCTGGACCCAATGTATCTACAGTATCTGGGTGGTTTGCTGCTAGATATGACATCTACCTAGTGTTCACACCACTCTTGTAAAAAGCATTTCTTCTCCTATGTTTGTTGATTTATCCACATGAGCCATTTCAACAAACTAATCAGATCACATTCAAAAGTTACACACTAACCAAACCACAGGTTTCTATCAACTTAAATACATACAGATTCCAAATGGCCTATGTGCAGAAGAGATGTGCTTTAAGGTTTTCCATAAAAAAAAAAAAAAAGTAGAACAATGTACAAATAGTTTCAGAGTTTCAAGATCTAATTTCAGAAAGAAAAATGTTTTTCATTAATGAGACTGATGATGATGCAGTATGATACACCACAAATAGGTTGTTTCCCTATTAGCACAAACACAGGCTAATTACTTAGTCAGATGCCTACATTGTGACTGGTCTAGAATTCAAGTAAATGGGGTCCTTTGATTTATGTAAAGAATTATGTGTCCATGTCCCAAAGACCAAAATAAATAAAAAAAAGAAAACTATTCATACACTCCTTGAAGACTGGAAGCAATAACTCTCTAATCTCAGTCCACTCAATGTCAAGGAAATGTAGTCAGGCAATCTGGTCCAGGAGATTTATTAGAAGGCAATTGTTTAATGGGTGGTCTAACTCAGTAATATCTACATCGGAATGACGTCGTATTTCAAACGTCTTTAAATGATTGTTAATTAAACAAAACAATTCAACCAAGTTGCCGTATGATCAATGAAATGGACAGTTTACTATGGAAAGTGTATTTGTCCTTTTCAATTACTTTTATAATCTGCCTTGGTTTCTTAAACAAACATTTTAAAGAAAAAATATGGTACACTGTGTTTTGTTGATGAATATGTTGTCGTGTTAACATATTCAATGTTAGTTGAATCTGCATTTTTATTGTTTTTAATGTTATTATTATAAATGTATGATTATGTTTATTGGTGTAAGAACAATGAAAAAATGCTTATGTGTATATTGATGATGTATATATCATATTTTTATGAAAGATAGGAAATATAGGAGTTGAGTGAGTCACACTGAATTCAAAACCAATGCCGACTCTAAAATCTGTGCCAGGGTCAGGTGCTTGTGCACTATGCCACAACTGACAACAAATGTTAAATAATTAATGAACTTAGTTTTCCTAGTAGCACAAACAGTAGAGAGTAGAGGGCTCTCTCTAATAAACTATTTTGATTGTAAACAAAATGATTCACTCTATAGAGTGAAAGTTAAAATTTGCAGTATGATTTGCAGTAAAGACACAATCAAACAATCTGTGACTGGTGCTGATATTTGGATTTGCTGACAGAATTGTTTTGAAAGAATTTTGTAACCACAAATGGAAACAAAAAATATCGGTGCATTTTTACATAAATGCTGGTGTTCAAAGATAATAAATAATGACATATAGAAAGAGGAAATAACTATTTGCCTATAATAATCAGGAACCTTGAATTAGTAAAACCAAACGTGACAAACTGCAACAAATGAAATCATAGTGACTAGTATTAGTGGAAAAAAACATCCAATTCATAGCTATTTACATTTGCAGTGGAACTCCAACTTTAATATCTGAAGGCTAATCAAGGCATTTAATCAAAGGAAACGGTTGTCTTAGTCTTGGCTATTTATTCAGAGAGAAAAAAATGAAGAAAATATAATCTTATAAACCCTTCAGCATCAAATGACAGCAAACAGAAACAGAATGCAGCTGAATGCCTTCGCAGAGGTAAACGCCCTAAGTGAAATAATTAAATCAAATAATTGCTACATAGTCTAGGCTGAAGATAGTAGTCTCACAAGGCCAAAACTCCAAATCTTTTCATGCTTCCTTGGAAGGCTGGTAATTGTTGTAATTCCAAAACTGGAGCGTTGGCTCCAAGCTCTAAGATTTCTTTTAAATGTTAGATGTCAAGAAACCTCCTCCAAACACTGATTGAACGCATGGTCAGTGTGGTTCAACACTGTTTTCCAACCCGATAGAAAATATTTTCAGACAGATGTTCATTCCAAGTTTGCAACATCGGACAACCTCACTAGCACAAAATAGGAGTAAAAATGAAGGAACAATTGTACTCTTTTTTGGGCGAATTGTGCTCTATTTCCAAAATTGAGTCAATGAAGCTATTACAGCTCCTCTGCTTAAAAATGTCTCTGAAAAAAAAGACATTTTGGCATGTCCACATACATGTCATTGTAAGAGTATTTCTTCCTCCTCTGACTGCCCAAGGCACAAACCAGCAGTACTCAGTGGGTGAATGGGCTCTGTTGATTGGCCCAGACCTTTTGGCAGATGTTCTGTTTGGACATTGGTTTTGGAAAAATCAGAAGCAAACAAAGACATTCACAGATGAGTCACAGGAATGAAGGTCTGACTCAGATTTGATCTGATTGATTTCACAGCCAATGGACATTCTAACTGGACAACATCTATAGTGAAGTGTAGTACAGCACAATAACATGGCATGTACTGTATTGGACCCTACAGAATAAAACCGTAGTTTCAGCCTGTAAAAACATAATACGTAAAATAATTGTACAGACTTAGCAACACCCACCATTTCTGTTTGGAATGTTTTGTGTTACATTAATGTCATCCTTAATGTACATGTCTAGCACCTTGGCTGAGATGTCAATGCAGAGGACGACTGGACCCAGCAAATAACATCTGTAAGCAATAATTTTGCCAAATTTTCTCATAGAAACCTTGAATACTTGCCTTAAGCTTCAAAAGATCCTTCAGAGATAGGGCTATGTCATGAAGTGTTATCTACAAATGTGAGGTAAACCATAAACAAACTATGCTGCATGTGGTTTTCAAACAATGCTACTCACAGACTGTTGCCAATTTTTCTGATAACTAACAAGCTTGTTCAGACGTTGCCTATGATTTTCTTAAAACTAACTTGACAGTCATGCATTTGGTTTAAGACGGCACGTTACGAAAGAGATTGTGAACCCAAAAGTATACAGCATGTTTTATTCTAGTGGGGGAGTGGGGGAAGATAGACTGCCTTTTTTGGGTTTAGCCCTGGGCAGATTTAGGCTATGCAATGTCTTCGGGAGATCTGTTTAATATATTTATTTTACATTAGCTGATAGGTGGAGGTTTGTGACTTCCAAAGTCAATGTCGCAGATGTTCTGTCACATGGCTTGTATGGTGAAATTGGGAATAGGTCAGCCTAGGAAATGTGAGGTGCTGTAAGTGCATATGATCACTAGTTTAACTCCCTCATCTGGACTCATCTCTTGGGACCTTGTTGCCAGGGCCGGCAACAACTGGTAATTAACGACACCAGACATAGGTGGGAAATGGCACTCTCGAATGAAGCCTCCTCATTTAGCAACCATAGTATAACTGAAAATAAAACTAATGACAACCTACCCAAACAAGTCAATGCAACAGTGGAGAGTCCATAGCGCGTCCATAGCGCGTCCATAGCGCGTCTTCGCCACAGTCACCTAGTGGATCATTTTGCTTCTTCACTGGCCTGAAACACCAGAGAGCATAATTTAGCAGCAGAGAATCAATAGTTCATTTGATTTTTATACACTGTGGAGGGTTTTATTCTGATGTCATGAGTGCTTGTAGAACTAGTCCTAACTGTTGGCGAGGCACGCTCAGTGACTACCACACTGCTGACTGTTGTTGTGGCTGCTGTAATTAAACAGCTCTTGCAAAGTTTCCAAATACAATGAGGGGAAAACCAAGTTCGCAAGGAATCATGTCGTTGGGAAGTTTGTGGCCCTTCATTTTCTCACCATATTATAGCCTGCATTCTTCATGCTATGATGGGTTGCAGTAAAATATGCATTCCTGAAGTTTTGGCTACCTGACGAAAATGTGGCGCTGTTGAGAGAAAACAGGTCCCCGAAAATTGTGTACTCTGTCATCTACGGGCCGACGTGTTACATGTCATCAAAACAACTGACTTCTAAAGTTTAAGTTCATGGCTAAGGCATGACGGTGATAATTCGTTAGAGGTCTTGAGGGATATGTCCACAATCTGATTATCTGAGACTGAGTCAGATTCAATTTCATGTAGTTGACCGTTGAATCCCGAGCCTGTATTTCGAATTCTAAGTAATTGTCCTTATGGTAGTCATCACAATTCATCACAATTCAAATTTATACACTTCACTTTATGTTACATTCATCTTTCCTCTCCTCTGTTTGTCTTGTCTGGTTTCAGCACAACACAGTAAAACGTGGAACAAGGCGTAATTCTGTCTAATCAGGCATGCTATTCATTGTGAAGCAGCATCTTCTTGGGATGTTTATGCCTGTATTAATGTTATCAGAAGGTTAATTTGTAGAGGTATTTAGTTTTTATGTATTTTGCATATGTATTGGAAATATACAGCTCCAGAAAAAATTAAGAGACCACTGCACCTTTTTCTTTCCTTTCCAAAAAAGTTGAAAAGGAAAGTTTTGACTTTTTGGAAAAGAAAGAAAAAGGTGCAGTGGTCTCATCATTTTTTCCAGAGCTGTATATATTAAATTTAGAATATTCCATCACTTACAATATAGTTCACTGGCCTGAATTACAATCCAATGTATTTTTCAAGATAACAGAATATTGTATTTTCTAAAATAATTTTTAACAGTCTTGACAGAAATGCAATCTGGTTTCAGATTTAGCTCATTATAATTACACAAAAATGAATTTCGAGTGGGGAGGCAGATAGCTTAGCATTAGAGCTTAGCATCAATCTGTCATTCTGTCCCTGTAAGGCAGTTAAATCTAATTGTTCCCCAGGTTGTTACTATAAATTATAATATTTATTTATTTTAACATGTTGGTCATTTAGTGAATGGAGTAACTCACAGGCAGTACATCTCTACTTTAATCATTAAGCAAATGGTCTTATCCATTAGGCTTGGCTGCCTTTCTCAAACAGACGTACTGTACACCAACATAATACTGTACGTTTTTACATTTTTAGTTGTTGTCTTGTGGTTTTAAGTTACTGACACCAAATTGACAATGTAGATATACAACACAGATCAGTCATATTGAGAAAAAACTAAAATAACAAAAACTTATCATTACTGGAAATGTTTTAGAGGTTAAGAGGGTTAATATGTTGACACAATACTGTGCAAAATTAATTGTATTTTCTTTTCATACCTTTTGTTAATGTTTTCATACCTTAATGTTTGCCAATCTCTGCAGTTTATGTTTGCCTCTGTTGGCACATGAGTTGAGAAAAGCTTTAAAGGAGTGAAATCACAGCAAGATCCAAAACAAACTGCTTCCTGATGGGATAAAATAGACATAACTTCTGGTTCCTCATGGAGAAATGTAAGAAACTGATAAGCCAGGTAATGAGACAGACAAATCTAGATGATGAATGTGTACAGACAGCTTTCTGTGAATTGCAAGCTTTCTTAAACTACAAATGATTAATATCGATAATTTATTTCTTATGTCAAAAGACAGATTATTTTTTTATATTGATAGTCCCATAGCCTAATGAGAATGTCAGTTTAGACAGCCAGAAAGCACATCCCTCTCTACCTTTTGATCATAATAAATGCTTGGCCTAACAAACTCAGAATGTCATTAATATTTCTGTGTTTTGTTATATAGGCTTGTTTCTGTGTACCTCAGTAGGTGGAGCTAACTAGCATTGCCATAGCTTTGGGTTTGTTTTTCTTAGGGACCAGTATAAAAATGCATGCACACAATACTGTAGTATTGTAGCACGCAATATAAGTCGTTCTGGGTGAGGGTGTCTGCTAAATATTGTACGTCTCATTCCATGCATCAAATGTCCACTACACAGTTTTGATGCTGGAATTGGAGCAAGGGGAAGCAGACAAATGTGTGCATGGAGCCTGAATAAGAATGTTGAAGTATGTTTTAAGACAATTTAAACATCTCACTTTGTTCACACATTAAAAATATATATATATATTTTTTTTTTTAAATAATTTAAACGTCAAATATTTAGTCTAGTTTGAAGAATTAGGCAACTCAGATCTGATTGGGGCAATAATTTGTGTTAAGCTTTCATGAGCAACTGCTTGCTGGGAGCAAAAGCTTACCTGGCCCCAATGTATTAAGTAGAACAGCATGGGAGAATGACCCACAACAGATAGAACATCAGCATTAGAACTGAAAACACAGCCTGCTTCACTGCCATTTATCTTATCCAAGCGGACCAAAAACTGGTCCAGATCGAATTAATGGAATGAAACGCTCAAATACAGTTTCTGCTTATTGCACCATCATTCAAATTACATTTTCGCTGCAGTTTACACAGAACTAGAGTTGAATCGTACTCAACCGTAGACACACAAAAGGTTTGACCACCGTTCCTGTGTCTGAACCAGCCCCACCACCCTATTACATTTCTAAATATCTCCAGGTAATTACACAGTGTGAGACTGTGAGTACACTACATCAGTGTAGGCCCAGACAGTATGCATGTTGTTAGCTAGCGCCTGTATCATTTTTGATGCAGCATTTTAGCTTCAGAAACCAGCTGCCCTATACCGCAGGCCTGAGGTGAGTTTCTCATTTGCTGCCAGTACTCTTGATCTGTAAACATTATGAGAAAAGAAATGCCAACCTGACCATAATCAAGTAATAACTGAATAATAATCCAGACCAAAGTTTTTTTTTTATATTTACATAATCAGAGTCTGTTTTTTTATTGTCTCTTGGGCCATACATGCATGCAATTTTGTAATTAACCCCAAAACCCATTACTTCTATTTAGTCATATGAAAATTGCACTCGGGTGTTATATTGTATAAACAAACGTAAACTTAACATGATTGAACCCGCATGAGAGGGGAAACATTCAGGGAGATTAAGGAAGTGCCCTCAGATCCGTGTGAGGGGGTATTAAGCACTCAGCTTTCCAGATGTCTGCTGTGTAATCCCTATGCACAATTACCTTTGGACATCTGCGGCCCGTATTGGCCCACCTCCCCCTCTGTCTGTGCCTCTCTTCTTTCATCTGGGTTTACTTTTCCCTCTTTCTTCTTTCCCCCCAGCTTTCACAGATGTACTGCTCTCATTTCCAGTTTTTGGGCGCATGCCTTATCACTTAGTGGGAATAATGGGAATAATATAACTACTCAGCTATCAAAATTAAGTTATGTTCTACAGGAAGAATTTGAGGTATCCATATTAGGCTGCATTGCATGGCGATGGATATCAGTTCATGTTTAACGTGTCCCTATATAATATTATAAAAACATTGTATCATTCTGATCACATAAAATAATTCAAATGATTCACATAAACATGCAATCTTGTTAAATATATGACATGCTGGTTTCAGGTCATGCAGTTAAACAAAGCAAAAAATAATTTACAATTATCAATTTTGTGTCACAATCATTAGAACAACATTCTGTAAGATTGACCACTGACCCATTTCATATTGTATGTATTCTCCAGGATTGTTTTTTTTTTGGACAGGGTTACAAAAACACTGGTATCTGAGCATGGACGAACACCAAACCAAATAGCGGAAAAACACTTGAGGGGAAATCGCTGTCTCTGTTACACAAATATGCTTAAGTAGGGGGGATTTGGACTAAAAATAAAGACGCTTGAAGCGAGCATGTCCTGTTTGTGCCTTTGCAAAGAGAAGAAGAAATGATTTCTCAGTCACAGGAGGTTACCTCTCCTAGTGATGTTTGTAAGCGCTACGGGAGTGAACCTATCCCAGGAAAGTTTGCCATGGCCCAGATAGCACAGGTAGCAGTCGCTAGCATCTAAAAAAAACGCAGAGAAAAAGCCTCCTTGAGCTAGCATGTACTTAGGCTAATGTTAGCTTGGAAACTTTTCATTGACTCAAGTTGTTTATGGATGAAATTGTGTCAGTCCCCAGCTATCACCAGTATGAGGTAATGTGTAGTTCATATTCAAGTTTACTCTTTGTACAGTTTATGGTTGTAGGACAGGGAACATTCCATTTGAGGAGCACAGTACCCCTGAGTTGATAAACACCAGTCAGAGTTTGTGATTTCCACAATGATAAATTAGCTCGGAACTTCAGCGTGGAACATTGGTGTCTTCATCTACAAGAGTATTGACCCTACATTTCCTGATGACTTTAATAAAAATGGAATGGAAAGTTTATACACAGATACTTTAGGAAGTTTTTCAGCCATATGTCCTCAGCGTTAATTTCAAACACATTGACTTATGTCTCTGAGTGCAAGCCACATCTATAATACGTAACAGAATGTACAGTAATATCTTTCTCATCCTGGCAACAAGACAACCAGCATAATATACCACGGTGAACACATTTCATTGATGTTCATAAGAGGTGTATATATATTGAACCATTCAAAAGATTGATTCATTACGGAATATTAAAAGTTTGTCAGATACGTGTAATACCATAACATGATGAGTCTTATTTATTGCGTATACCATGCTTGGAAAGACATAAAAAGTGATGAATGACCATCTGGTCAAAAATATACATAGAGCTGTCAAGCTGTCACTCCAATTCCATTAAACCCATCAAGTCCTCCTATAGCAATGGCCAAAGAGGAAAGAGGATGAAGAAAATGAGCTGGTTAAGACTTTTGGGCCATGGCCCAAGTGTCTAATTCCTGAAATCTGATAGGGAGGCTCTCCAGTTTGTCATACGACACACTGACCTTGGACCCCGAACAGTGGCAGGAAGTAAGGGATGTGAAAGGCCAAGGGCAGAGTGCATAAAGCATTTCTATAGTATATCCCAAGTGCAGGACATTGTTTCAAAGAATGACACATGGCCTTCTGTATGCCTCGGAAGTGATTAGAAATCTCATGGAAACCATTCCTAACATGCCATTCTAGAACCTTCCTAGGCCATAATAAATAATATAGGCCTTTAAATAGATCTTGTAATATGATCTATGCTATAGAATCTAGGCTATAGAATCTAGGCAGTACAACAGGTAGTACAGGCCTTTCAGTAGATCATATTCATCCTTTATTTGAAATCCATACTAAGAACCACATATGGCTCACAGGACCAGAAACGTCTCAATGGACTGCTTGAAGGCTATTAATTCCTCAAAGTTGCGTAAAGTAGTTTCATAAATATATTCTATGGGCTTTTCTGAGATGATTTTGCATGTAGGCCCAGATCAGCGGAAGACATGCCACCAAGTGACAGTCCACTCTATGACTAATGCATGAGTCGCAACAAATCATGTTTATTTAAAGGTGTACACTTGTTTATCTGGTTGTTTTCTTGTAACGCATATGAAAAAACATACCAGTAATGTGAGTTGAAAAATTAAGTTTCACTTCATTACGTCTCCAGCGCTGTGATTGTCTGTATTATTCACTGGTTGATCCCTTTAGAACTTATATGCTATTTGAGTGTAAATGAGGGCTTTTCTTATGTTGCGATTTGTTCATTTATAATATATTTGATCTACTGATGGGAGGGCTGTCGAATAACAAAAGGGTATTAGGTTATTTTATCGCGTCCTATCTGTTATGACTTGATGTAAAAAATTTCTTGGTATTGTATCACATTTCTTGGTATAACATCAACAATGTCAAAGCACTTCCTTGTAGAATTACATCGGAAAATAAACTATTGTAAAAACAGATATTTCACCTATTGCTTAGCATCGGCCATTACTTCAACCGCAACAAGCCATCTGTACTATACGACCGGTAATCTATCAAACTATCCCCGTATGTAGCCTAGTGTAGCCTAGTGAGCATACTCTGGATAAAAGCCCGGTACCTAGTCCATCATGGGAACTTCCTGGTCATGTAAACTTGGGGCAGGAGTAAACCATAACTCATTTTTGAGGTGGCAAAGCAGAAACAGATCGGTCTCCTGACTGTGACTGAAACCAGACCACACCACTCCATATGACCACAGCAGCCCACCGTCAGAGAGTAAACATCGACCGTTTTAGAACCGCTAACAGTTGACATGAAACAGAATGAGGTGGAGACCTTTAAATATGGTAACAGCCTGATCTGATCTGTGAAGCTCTAACAGTTCCAGTCTTATTATTGGATGGCACTGAAAAAAAATAGTTGGAAGCCAGGTCAGAACCAAAGATTTGTCAAACTAAACAAAGGATGCCCAGAAGCTGTCATTTCCAGTTGGAGGCTTGTAAAGCTGAATGGGCAGAACATAGGAAAGAAGGTGGACAGAGCCAAGCAAGCACTAGTCAGATCCTATTGGGCACTACTGGAGCATTTTAGCGTGAACTCCTACTCAGTGAAATGCTCGTGTGTAATGAATTTGACCTGCACTCCTGAACAATCAAAATGTTTCAACCTTTGTGGAAGGGCAAAGTCTAAAAGAAAAAACTAGTCCAATGTGTTCATAACACAGCCTATTTTTGGGAGCAGGTACAAAAACTGTTGGCAGAATGCTGGCCTGGATGTAAAAAAAAAAAAAAATGGCAGAATGCTGGCCTGGATGTAATTTAATTTACATTCTGAGTTCAATTGTCATCTAAAAAAACAGCTGAGGGTGTCACTGTCAATTTGTCATGGCCCATAGTCCTCTTGTCTATGGTGAATTCTGGAACAGAGGCTTAAGCATCACGGTGGCATTTGCCGAGAACAGTGATGTCCATTCATTTATGCGTTTGAAATCAAAAAGGATCTGAATGACATCATGAAAAAGCCCCAAATTCTCACCACATTAAAAGAAGGGGAGTTCCCTGTACATACAAATGGAATTGCAAACACTTTGATGACATTGCGTGTATTCAGGATAGTATTCTATTGATGTGTTTTCATCATAAAACACAGTACAGCATTTTGCAGCAATTAAATAATCCACTAATATTACTAACACAATTAATATTAACTGTCAGAAACTGGGATCTTATTCGATTGATCAAATTCAATTGCCTTTTGGTGATAATCAAGATTAACTTAATCATGTCATACTTCACCAATACAGATAACAGCTGTTTATGATATGTAAGCTAATTTTCAGCTGTGGTGACCTGTTAACATATTTAGACAGTGACAGGATGACAAAGGCAGACATTTTCCTAAAGCTGACACCTGTCAACAGACTAGTGTCTGCTGGAAGAGACACTCCAAGGGCATCTCGGAACACTAGCATGACAATTGTGCAGATCGACAGTTTTTTAAGAATTCCCCTGGGACGGCCTAAATGACCTGTGCTCTCAGTGAATATCAATGTCAGAAATGTCAGACAATGTCAAGATCTGAGGTGACTTGATGTTTGTCATCTCGTAGCATAATTAAGATGTGACTCGGCTGCTAGAAAGAATATTCAAGAGCTGAGTGATGTTTATGCAGACCTATGACATGGCTTGCATTGTGAAATGATGGAGCACTTACAAGAGCCACCTTACATGGTTATAATGTGTGCACTTTAAAACACGAATCTGATCATTTGCATGCAGTCATCTAATAACTTACTATTCACTTATCAGTGAAGTTAGTATCTCAAAATAAGATGCTTATCTTTCACTTATCAGTCAAATCAAGTGCGAAAGGGATGGGATTTACATTTATCAAGCTACTAAAACTGCTTGAAGATGATTATTTGGGGACTGGGAAGACATGAGAAGACATAGGACGAGTGCCCTTTGAATTTAATCTAGGCTACTCATGCCAACTTGTGACATGCAAGGCCACAGGCTCTGGCTTTACTTCCTTCTGATGTCTTGACAGACCTGAACACCATGCATTCATGATTGTATCAATGAAGGTGCTGACCCCACAGTTTTAAAGCTCGCCCTAATTCCTAATAAATAAAAAAACTATAGATTTTTGAAAGCAGCTTCATACTGTGAATTCAGAGCACTTGTGTGAGACAGAAATAGGCATGAGCAGGGGAAATAAGCATCTTAATGACGTTGCGCTTCCAAAAGTCAACAAAAGCTGCGTTGAGCTATTTATAGAGCTTCCATATAGTTGTCATTGCAGTCATTTTTTGTTGGATATTCGATTAAACCAAGATTGTCCATCTGCGGAAACTAAACCCAGTCTCCAGAGAGATTTCCTACTTTGTATTATTGGTCCTGACAGGACTGAAAGGAAGATTCCCTGCACCAAGGTTTATTTTTAGTTTAGAATTAAAAGGTAGCCTGATTACGGTACAAGGTTAATTGTTGCATGCTCAGTATTCTTCTCCAGGATTGCCGCACAGACAAGTGCCCAGTGTGAAACAGGGAGCGGTATCTTTTCATTTAGAAAATTTAGTTTTATGACTAAAGTTTAGATACAGCATCCGAGAAGGTCTAGCATTTTGATGATGGATCCCGCTGTGTCACAGCAGTGTGTTTGGTGCTTTGAAACCTGCTAGAAATATCAATGCAGAGGTTTTATGAAATACTTTCCTCCTGTGCGCACTCAGTTCTTACTGTATAGGGGATTTAGTTGATAAAATGCAGTATCCAAAATATTTACAGAGGTCTTTACTCAAATACTCTAATTTGTTAATGATAAGCAAAAGTTTATTTCTGGTTATTACTATTTTTTAAAAGGTATTTAATTTTTTACAGTACACAGTTGAGCTGGAGGAGGGCATGTCTGCTACATGTAGAGCATGATGTATGAGTGATGAATTAATGTAATCCTTTCAATGTTATTGCTTGCAATCGCATGGATAGTACATTACCCCTCTTTGGTCAATTATTATGTAAGCTTTTTAGCTGTCAACTTCTTTGTGTGCTTGAAGTCATATAATGCTTGTAGAAATGTTTTTAAGATTTAATTTCTTCCTCATTCTGTCATCTCGCTGGACTTAGTTGTGTCTTTCAGGTGCAGAATATTTTGAAAAATCAATATTTAATAGCATTTTAAGCCAGAACACGCTGTAATATACTTTTAAAAGGATCATGTATTCTCACACTGTTACTTACCATCTAAACCCTAATTTAAGTCTAGGGGCATTTTGGTCATGTTAGATTGACTATT
Source organism: Esox masquinongy (assembly GCA_016801175.1). Classification (NCBI taxonomy): domain Eukaryota; kingdom Metazoa; phylum Chordata; class Actinopteri; order Esociformes; family Esocidae; genus Esox; species Esox masquinongy. The sequence continues at coordinate 12,370 of JACXGI010005960.1, read as the reverse complement.
TTTAACTCATATAATATAATACTCACTTGTATAATACTGCCCTAATTACTTTGTTACTCATACAGTAATAACTGAAGTAACAACATGGAATGTACATATAGATATTACTGTGTAATTAAAAGGTAAAAAAACGGTTCAAAGATATCTGCAATCTGATTGGCTTGAATTGGGTTAGAAGCCTTTGAGAAATTCTCTGTTATCCAAACGTTCAGAAGTAGTAAGGTGACATAACAGTGTCATTACAACAACTCTGAGCAGCCTGACCAAAACAGAAAACACGGTGGCTAAGAATATATACAGTATATATACAGCTCAGGACAAAATTAAGAGACCACTGCACCTTTTTCTTTCCTTTCCAAAAAAGTTGAAAAGGAAAAGGAAAGTTTTGGGTGAGGAACAGAAGCATTCAATTTGCAGTGGTCTCAATTTGCAGCGGTCTTCCTTTTCGACTTTTTTGGAAAGGAAAGAAAAAGGTGCAGTGGTCTCTTAATTTTTTCCAGAGCTATATATATATATATATATATATATATATATATATATACAGTATCTCACAAAAGTGAGTACACCCCTCACATTTTTGCAAATATTTGATTATATCTTTTCATGTGACAACACTGGAGAAATGACACTTTGCTACAATGTAAAGTAGTGAGTGTACAGCTTGTATAACAGTGTACATTTGCTGTCCCCTCAAAATAACTCAACACACAGCCATTCATGTCTAAACCGCTGGCAACAAAAGTGAGTACACCCCTAAGTGAAAATGTCCATATTGGGCCAAAAGTGTCAATATTTTGTGTGGCCACCATTATTTTCCAGCACTGCCTTAACCCTCTTGGGCATGGAGTTCACCAGAGCTTCACAGGTTGCCACTGGAGTCCTCTTCCACTCCTCCATGACGACATCACAGAGCTGGTGGATGTTAGAGACCTTGCACTCCTCCACCTTCCGTTTGACGATGCCCCACAGCTGCTCAATAGGGTTTAGGTCTGGGGTATACCCCCAGCTTCTTTAGCAAGGCAGTGGTCATCTTGGAGGTATGTTTAGGGTCGTTATCATGTTGGAATACTGCCCTGCGGCCCAGTCTCCGAAGGGAGGGGATCATGCTCTGCTTCAGTATGTCACAGTACATGTTGGCATTCATGGTTCCCTCAATGAACTGTAGCTCCGCAGCGCCGGCAGCACTCATGCAGCCCCAGACCATGACACTCCCACCACCATGCTTGACTGTAGGCAAGACACACTTGTATTTGTACTCCTCACCTGGTTGCCGCCACACACGCTTGACACCATCTGAACCAAATAAGTTTATCTTGGTCTCATCAGACCACAGGACATGGTTCCAGTAATCCATGTCCTTAGTCTGCTTGTCTTCAGCAAACTGTTTGCGGGCTTTCTTGTGCATCATCTTTAGAAGAGGCTTCCTTCTGGGGCGACAGCCATGCAGACCAATGTGATGCAGTGTGCGGCGTATGGTCTGAGCACTGACAGGCAGACCCCCCACCCCTTCAACCTCTGCAGCAATGCTGGCAGCACTCATATGTCTGTTTCCCAAAGACAATCTCTGGATATGACGCTGAGCATGTACACTCAACTTCTTTTGTCGACCATGGTGAGGCCTGTTCTGAGTGGAACCTGTCCTGTTAAACCGCTGTATGGTCTTGGCCACTGTGCTGCAGCTCAGTTTAAGGATCTTGGCAATCTTTTTAAAGCCTAGGCCATCTTTATGTAGAGCAACAATTCTTTTTTTCAGATCCTCAGAGAGTTCTTTGCCATGAGGTGCCATGTTGAACTTCCAGTGACCAGTATGAGGGAGTGTGAGAGCGACAACACCAAATTTAACACACCTGCTCCCCATTCACACCTGAGACCTTGTAACACTAAAGAGTCACATGACACCGGGGAGGGAAAATGGCTAATTGGCCCCAATTTGGACATTTTCACTTAGGGGTGTACTCACTTTTGTTGCCAGCGGTTTAGACATGAATGGCTGTGTGTTGAGTTATTTTGAGGGGACAGCAAATTTACACTGTTATACAAGATGTACACTCACTACTTTACATTGTAGCAAAGTGTCAATTCCTCAGTGTTGTCACATGAAAAGATATAATCAAATATTTGCAAAAATGTGAGGGGTGTACTCACTTCTGTGAGATACTGTATACATATGCATGGAATGGAACAACAAATGGCTTATTCCTAGAAATGTTTGACTACTTAGCCACTGCCTTCAGCTGGCTAACCAAGGTATTCATAGGGTACAGTCATGGCCTTACTAAAGCAGACAGAGGCTGTTATGGTCATTTTTCACTCAATCTGCCTAAGTTCTTATTTTGCTTAAAATAGTAATTTAAAAAACAAAACTCCAGACTGATTGTTGCCAGGGAATAACCACACACCTCAGAGGTGTAAAGGCGGATGACGCCGAAGGCCTGACTGTCATCTGTTAATGCTTACTGAAAGTGGCTTTTGCAGGATCACTCATTACACAACTGGAAGTAGCACATTATTAACTGAAACCACGGTGCTTAACTGATTATTATTACTGATTATTACTGATTATTAACCGATTATTAACTGAAAACACGGACATCAGCCTGTTCCAGCAGAGTAGGCTTGAGTTTGGAGCCGGCTACCGTTTAACCAGGCCAAGCAGCGCACTTTCATGATTTGTGGGTGTGGTCTAGGTGATGAAGTTTGTGACAAAGACGGCAGTAACCGTTTTCAGAAATGTTGGTCAGCTACACCGATCTGCTTGTTTGATTGCTGCTGCTCAATGTAGAGTGTGGGTCTGTTGCTGTTTATAATTGCACCTTAGTACTACATCATGTGCATTGTTGGTTTGATAAGTTGAAGGTCCAATCACATTTGAGTTTAACTCTTCTCTACGCCCATCGGAAACGCCCCCATGCCCAAACGGTTTGAACCCCAGCCCCAACCATACTGATATCCATGTAGCTTATAAATGTAAGCTCGCGGGATCAGGCGGCTGTGAGAGACTAGGGCTTCTCCACAGGTAATACCATTGTTGTAACCATTTGAAACCGATTATTGAATTAGACTATAGGACCTGGTACAAATAACTGTAACAAGGCCCACCAAACACTATGAGACAAAGGGATAATGTGAAGCTGTGACATGGTACCCATGTAACATTATACATGTTTATTTACCATCTTCGCAAAAAAGCAGCTGTTTGTACGAAAATGTAACTGTAACATAAACTAGCGTAGCCCAGTGTAAATGACACAGTATGAAATAATTGGAAATGTATAAGGGTATAATCAGTCTTTGCAAAGAAAAGTTCTGTAAGCTATTCATTTCCAGAGTATAATGTAGGTATACAATGCATGAAAAGGCTGCATATGGTATATACAGTAAAGCATAGTTATACAAAATGGCACGTGAATTTCCAAATGTAGAACCGTTAAAAAATGTATTTACTGAGAATATATAATTTTGCATCCCCTCCACATGAGTCTATCCATTGTCTCTCAACTAGCTGGGCTGACATGTATTTTGCATTGTACGTGTTGGATAAAGTGTGCACCAACCCACGAAATGCATGTACACAAAAAGACATGCCGCCATCCTGTATGTGTTCTACGGTCTTGTACAATAGATGAGACACGTCTTCCCATTGCTCCTAGGGTTTATTTTTCCAGTGAATATCGTTACAGTTACAGTGGAACTTCGAAATCCTTCAATGTCCTATCAGCAGGGAAGTAAGGCAACTAAACAGAAGCTCAATCCCACTGTATGATAGGATCTTACAGTAATGAATGGCTGCCTTATAGAAATGTGTGCTTCTATTCTACATTCTTCCGTTCTTTCAAGGGCAAACTTCCAAGAGCACCTGAGAGATCACACTGACGGCTAAAGCAGAATGCAAGCACTTCAAATCCGTTAAGGTCACTTGTGACCTCTTTCAGAGTTTGACGTGAACAAAAACACATACGCACTACAGTGTCCTCATCATGATCAGTTTTGGTTTGAGTAGCTATGTTGTATAAGGTGAAAAAAAGTCACATATAATTGCCATTGTGGCGGCAGAGACCCTTGGTCACATCACGTCACTCACCACCCATGTCCTGGTTCTTAACGTGGAAAGTTAACATAGAAAGTTACGTTTTGAGAAATAAAATGTGACTTGCTTTTCATTTGCATAATATTTGGGTACATTTTGACCTGAACCATAAAAGTTCTGACTGTGATCATAACATGTCAGTGTAGTGCTAGGAACATATTGTCAAATATAATACTTGCTAATATTGCCCATCATGTAGCAAGTAAAGATAAGTTGTGTTTTTTGTGATGAAAAACAATGACACAACAAAACAACGTAAACAAGCATGGATAATAAAGGATTTACTGTTCAAATAATTAAATAACCCTTAATATATATCCCTTTTACAAACCCTTTGTAAAGTGTTACCTTACTATAAAGTTTACTATTAGACAAGAGAGATTTTCACTGTGGACATGTTTTTGTGTGTTCAAAAGCATATTTGTGCTACAGCCTATAACATGTGACCATCTCCATCATAGCCCAGAGCTGAAGCAAAGTCTTCAACAACTGCCTCTTGAAAGTGACCAGATGGCACCAAACAGTCTCTCTGAAGTTTTCTCCGTCCGGAACTGAACATCTCCTGCAGGGGAAACAGAAGAAAGTTGAATGTTTGATGCATCTTTGTCTGCTTTCTCCTCAGCTATTCAAGACAATGCAGTTAACATTTACTAAACTCCTCCTCATTGGCTGAGGTGAACCGCGTCTTCAAGAGGAATTTGTTAACAGGAATCTTATGTTCCATTCAAGCTATTCGTCAGAGAACATTAGGCAAACATAAAAAAACATCAATACCTCTTTTTCACTTATCATATTCCAAGACAGAAGCAACAAAATAAGCTTCAGGACTGTCTGGTAATTTTAGCAAATTGAGTATAGTTGTTGTCAGTTAGAGGATTTGAGTCTATTAACAAGAAACCAAAGCACAGAGATTATGAAGCAATTTGCCTCCAGGAATGACTGCTTGTTTAAGGGGTATGTTAGGGAATATTTTACCTGCAATGCTTACACTGAAGATTAGCATGATGTAGTCCAATCAAATTTGATGTACATGACATTCATTTCTCAATGTCCTTGTTTTAAATGTAGTAAACATTAAAATATGCAAAATATTTAATCGCGATCAATTAGCCACAGGATTAGTTATGCACACCATGAAATACCCCCTTCTCTGCCAGAAAAAAAAAATACATTAAAAACTTAAGGCTTAAACAAACTAAATTACATTTTGATTTTACAGTTACGTTAACATGTGGACTGCCCTCAAAGGTCCAGCAACTGAAAACATAATTAAACTTGTTTTCCCGTAAAGGGACATTATTTATGTAAGGAGTGTTTATTGAGAGATGTCGGAAGTAAGAGCAAGGAATTTGTTTTAGTTGGTCATGATTGGGTACACATGAGTCTCCACATCCCAAAATAAGGGATACACTCTAGTAAATTAGGTATACAAAGTATATTCCTATGGTGTTAGGTGCTTTTTCTTGGCATGCTTTAGGTCCACATCCCTGTAGAGGGTTACTGCTAATAAATACAAAGCCATTCTGGAAGTACAAGACAGTTCTGTTGCAACTGCATTACACCGAGTCATCAATCATTTCCATACAGAGGGTACTGTTCATAGTGTTAGTTACCACACCATATTAAATGTGAAAAAGTTTCAAACAATTTGCCTTTACATGAACATGTTACATTTTCTGTGTGAGTGTGTAGACTTCCTGTACAACTCCAGAATGGAAACTTGAATGGAATGGAAAAGCAGTGGGCTCTTGCAAGTCTGCTTCTCTCCCTGGCTCAGAGACAGTCTGTCTGTCTCCCAAAGTCAGACTCTGTACTAACATGATGAAAGACGGACCATGTCAAGCTGAAAAGCAGTAGCCTACTGAACATCCAGGGCATCCCTGCAATCTGTACTGTTAAGAGAGAAATTCACCTGGGTGCTCCATGCTCGCTGCTGCTGGTAAACACTGCCTGTCTGCTATGGGCTGTCCGCATGGTCTTAAAGCCTGGCGCTCTAATACCAATGAACTGCTTTTGCACCATTTAACATAGAAATGTCAGAAAAAAGGATAAAGGACTAACAAAATGTTTCTTCATTATGTGCAGTGCTTACCACAGAAGAACTAAATCTTCACTAGTTACACCTAATTATAGGTTTATCCACATTGCACACATATAACACTTTGACCACAATGCAATTCGATACCATAAGTTTGAATTAAGAAGTGGCTTTACTCTTGGAATCAGTTGAAAAACCACACATCTATGTAGAACTACCAAAGATACGGGGCTGTCAGGTGGGGATAAAGATTTCTATTCGGCACAGTGAAACACAACCCTCAAAAACGGGTGGCCGGAAGGTGAACGTCACACTGAAAAGAATTCCACGGATTCAGAAGCTGTTGGGCATATCAAAGACCATACTTAGAGGTGATCATGAAAGAGATATTACGTTCTATGTGAAAGGAATCACATTAGTATCTCACTTGACGTGACTCATGACTAACTGATGACAGATATTTCTGGGTGTACTATGACACAACGTTTGTGTTTCGGTGGGTTTGCCTTAGCTGAGCATGTTTGTGCCCTCAAAAAACTATGGGTTGATTGAGTGGGATGTTGTCTTTACAAACTTTATTTATCCAGTAGGTCAGATCGGTAGAGTGGAAGTACTGTATGGCATTCAGACGGGTTATCCACTTAGATCAACCGCAAGAGTACACATCGCATGTGATAACACTGCTGTTGTTGTGTTATCACATGCTAAGGTTGAACCCTGACAAATTTCTCTAACAAGGATACAGAACAGTTTTCGGAGACCATATATTTCAATATGTTGGAATACGTAAAACATAATGCTGTGAACTTTATTACTTCATCTCAAAACTACTGAATAAGATTTAGATTTGCAGTCTACAGACATAACATGATTGACAGAAATAAATTAAAATGGTAGGAGGAAAGAATGTACATCTGAAAGTCACCAGCTTATAGGACCACATTTGGATTAGATTAAAAAAAAACACCCTTTAAATGAATCTATGTTTGGATAATACAAACAACACAATAGATTATTTACACATGCGTAAGTTGTCAGTCAATATGCACATTCCCAAAAATAGGGGTTGGCAAGAACAAATGAATGGTCACACAACTTGCTGGGTCAAATACATTCCTTCTACTTTTTCAGAACTGGGATTTCAAATAAACCAACATCTTTAGCCAATAATGTTTCAGAGGCTAGGACAACAACAATTATTTTTTTCTTATGGATTGTAGCTGTTATTTCAGTTGTTTATGTAATTAAATTTATTCCACTTCTGCCACTTATTGAAAACAAATAACTTAATAAATCCCAACAGTGCAATGTTGCAGGAGGGAGGCAGGACACAGCCGCAGGGAAAAGAGAGGACTTTTAAAAAAATAAAAAGCAACAAAACTTAAACATGAACAAAACATTGTACAGGAACTGAATCCAAAACAACGACTGACAAGATACATGAGGGAAGGAGGGACTTAAATAGGTACAGTGATCAGCAACAGAGTTGAAAGCAATAAAAACAAACAGGTGTCTCTGCTCCAAACAACAGAACCTGAATGTACAGACGTGCAAAATGTAATTACCGATTTGTGCATCAGACATGCAACCACGGCCCTCAATATACAACCGCAAATTTTGTGACACAAGTGCACAGGGGTTGGACATGTTTAATATTCCATACAGGCCTGCCATACATGAGAAGAGTGGGCAGAACCTCCTCCCAGTTGATGTAAGAGACAGAAAGACAGTTACAAGGGCTACATTAAGTAATTTCAGCCAAAACGGGCAACACCAGCTATTGAAGCTCAAACACTATGGAATTGCTGTTTTGATGTTGATTTTCAATTAATTTAATTATTGTAAAGTACAATATTTCAGTGTAATCTGTTAAATTAGGTTAACATCATATGCCACTAACCAGGATGGACAAGGTCAGCAGAAGTATGACCCAAGCCGAGACGCAAAATGAGATGTAAAATAAAAGTTGAAACAAGACAAACTCTGAAGCCTTGTTTATGCTGGCAGTTTCAAGTGAATCAAATCCAATTTGCATCTATATAAATACTAATATACTAATGCTTTTTTGTAATTTAAACTACCACATCGAATTGAATATTTTACAACACATTCCACCTAGTCTGGCTGTACTGTATTATACAGTACATACCTGTCTCTCTGGCATCGACATTCTAATCTTGTCCTGATCTCGTTCTTTTACACTTACCAGATCTGATCACAATCAGATCTCAATGCCTATTTTAATTGTGTCAAAGAATCCGGCCACAGTCATAATGTGGACCAATGGCACATTCTGTAAGCAGATATAAACAAGGCTTCTGAACAGTCAAATCAGATGTAATGGCCCTCAGGTGTTTTTTTTACATATTAATTAAGCTACATAAGGTTTGAGTGAGAAGAAGCATAAGCACCACAACCCTGACATGTAACTGATGGTGGATGAAAAAAGATCTCAGCATGGGAACATGACAATTATTATCATCAACTAGCACAGCCATGCAAGCAAACGCCTGCTGCCTGAAAACACGCATATCCAATTTGGTCAGTTTGAATAGTCTATGAATTAAAATATACAGAAAATGCACACACACTTAAACGTAACACCAAAGAAAGCAGATCTGCCAGAAATCCCTTTGTCACACCATCTCACTAAGAGAAGTATTTTGTGACTGAACAGATAGGACAGGTGGACTACATTGGTCCCATTATGTTATTAAGCTTGTGAACATATTTTCCTGTAATTTTCTATGCCAATAATAGCTGGAACCATCTTCAGGCCCACATGGGTCCAAGGGAAATCAGAAATTGGAAGAGATCAGGAAAACATAATGTATGCTGTCAAATGCATTACATAGACAGATAAATAGGTAGACTTAGAATGTTTTTCACAATGTCGTACTATTGGAAGAGTTTCAGCTTCCTCTGCCATTTAAATGACTATATACTCTACATAGGTTAGCTTATTTTTGTCAGTGAGATCCAGCACACTCTCTCCCTAATTTAGAGAAGGGACACCTGTTCCTTGGTATTTCCCTCACCAGTGTTCCTGATCACTGTCCCTATTTAAGTTCCTCCTTTCCAAGTGTATCTTGTCGGTCATTGTTTTTGGCTAGCTTTTGCAACGTTGTTCTGTTCTGTTCCGTTCTTGTTTCAGTTTTCCTACTTCTTAGTTGTTTTTAATGAATGTCCTCTGTTCTCCCTGCGCGTTTGCGCTGAATCATGTTGCAATATTACGCTTTTGTTCAGTGGCACCATAGGTGCCAATGGGTTTTTCTAAATATTATGTCACCCTCAGTCAGTGTGTTAAATTTCAAATGCCTGTTACGAGACACATTTAGGTACACACAATCCATTGGATTATATCTGCGAAAACGCAATTAGCAGAAAATAACCAAACAAAATTACTCAACAGCCACAACTTCTATTTACCCAACATTGTTGCTGTGCACAACATGCCAGTCTTAATGACACTAGTTATAAAGCCATACAACCACGGTCTGCTTCTTCAGATAGCAGTACTCTAAACATCAGCTGTAAATTCTTAATTCGGCCCACACATCTCATAAACTGTTTGGTTGTTAGTTCAGGAAGAATACCGTTGACCTTCCGCACTAAAGCACAGGGGTTCAATGAGTGACTTAAAGAATACAACATGTTTGAATTTACATTCAAAACACAAGCTGAACATCACGTCGTGTCTGCTGCAGGAAAGTAACCAACAACATATGTGAATATAGTGTTACAACCTTTTTGTAAATATTTTGTACTGCATTGCAAATTCATTTTCATAATCCTGTACAAGTAGCCTATGGGATGTGTTTTGTTGCTAATCTGTGGGGACGTCAAAAGACACAAGGACATGCTACCATTCTGCAGATTGCGGTCCACTCTAACAGCACAGAGCCTCCGGTCTATTGCACCTTAACCAATGTACACTATTCACTCCTAATTACCTGGGTCAGTCCTGTCAGACTTGTGCATGAAAATACATTGTGACAACTCTCATTTGGGCTAGAGGCTGTCCCCGGGACTACATGTCAATCAAGAGGGTCTAGATTTAAGGATCCAAAAAGCATTAGAGCGCAAAGTACCCAGATTGACTACCCAAACGAGCAGCACATGATTAGGGATAATGTCTTTCTGTATTTTTTATTTTTTATTAATGTTGTGATATATGAGGAATTCTACTTGGGTAATGGCTGCATTAATATTTCAATCAAATGTACATGAACTAGGTCTTAATAACTAATGATTATGAATTAATAACAAGAAATACAATCACCTTGCTCTATCTTCCAGCAAGACAGTGACCCCAAGCACACAATCAATTCCAAAACAAAATGGTGTACTGCAGAATATAATAACATTTTAAAAGGGCCTCTCATTATCTAGACCTGAAAAGAAAAGTGTCGGTACATTTATACCAGTTGTATTCAAAAGTCCTTTTATAATGAAGGAAAAGTGTAATTTTAGTTACCATTACTTCAATCATTACCTTCATTCACCAATGCAGTATGTCCCAAAAAATATAATAAGGCTCATTTCCCATATTGTTTATATTCATAAACAATATGGGAAATATAGCCTTTTATGCTCATCATATAGCCTTTTATGCTCATCTTAATAAGGGTGCCAATGATTTTTCAGGTGACTGCATTCAACCACAATGACATGAAGCACTGGACAATGTTTTAGTTGAAATAAACCTATTGTTTGTTAGTCGGTTCATTTTAGGCTGAAGCCGCAGTTGAGTCATGATGGTTTTTTGCAAACCTTGCGCTTAGGCAAAATTCCTCAGTCTTTCTGACATTGTCCGTGTATACACCATGACATTACCAAGGGCCTTTCTAAAACTTGCGGTAGTATGAAGTCAAAGTTGCAAGTTTGCCTAATAACTCGAGGGAGTGAGATCTGGCTGATACTCTCTGAGTTGCACTGCACCTTGTCACCTTTGGTTTGTGTCCCGCCTGATTTGCATAGACCAAATAAACTCCACTATGTGCATGTCAAACGTGAACATCATGGTGAGACTCATTTCTAGTCTCACATACTTGTTAGGGAGAATACAAATTCTAAGAACGTTCACTTTCAAATGCTGCTTTCGTGTTTAGTTTTATTAAAAAAAAAACACAAAAAAGTCTAGTCAGCTTCACTTGACTTCTTTGAGTCCGTGTTGCAATTGCTACCTTATCCACTATCTATGCCATCTAGTAACTCATACCAGACTTATTCTAATCAGAAGGGGTAATTCAAATATTGAGGCGCAGATTTGTGAAATCCAGGATATCCAGGACAGAGTCACACTATTATTAGAACCAAAACCAAACCATGTTCCTTTGCCATTGCAAATTTCATGAACAATTTTAATTTTACTTGTGAAACATTAGGAATTCATCTTGACAAAGAAGTCAAATGCTTACTAGGGGCCTCTCAGGTGAGGGATTCGTGTTACATGCTCTTTTGTAGCACTATGCGGACCACCACAGTCAAGGTTCAAGCCTAAACTGTGACACTAGCTAATTGGGAAGCTGGAAAATGAGTGAGGTGTGTTCAGTAATTTAAGAAACTTACACATAGAACACTATGGAAGTAGGTGAACACTGATTTTGCATAAAGACGGCAAGTTCTGCTTGTCCTGTACGAGGTGTCTTGTCATACTGAATTGGACAAGGATAATTTTACTACAATTTGACTAGGATATTTTACTGTGTAAACTATTCAAATACATTTCTATATGAGGAAACTGTGGTTGTCGTTTCTACGGCAAGCCATGTTTTCAGATGTGAGCCACTCAGTCTAATTGCTCTACTACGGCACTTCCAGCTATTTTATTGAAGAGGCTTTTCTCAAGGATTCTTTTGTTTCTTTCTGTTCTCAGTTACGGTATTTTTGATGGCTTTCCTCACTCAACATTAAAACATTATGAAGAGTTAGAGTTAACTTTTTAGTTGAAATAAAATGTGGTCTCTGAACTATGATGTCTGACCACAGATTAGTAAACAGAAGGCTTGCAGCTGGATTTGAATGGAGCTACTTATGGTGAATGTGGGGGGAAAAAAAGCCAGAATGGATATCATTCATTGTTGTCAGTCTGTTTGATTAGAGAGAAGAAGTGTATTGGTGTAAATTGTTGGTTTTGTTTGAAGAATAAATATCCTGTAAGCTTTGGTGTGTGTGTGTGTGTGTGTGTGTGTGTGTGTGTGTGTGTGTGTGGATGTGTGTGTGTGTGTGTGTGTGTGTGTGTG
>JACXGI010005959.1:0-44307 GCA_016801175.1 Esox masquinongy | reverse complement strand
GCTGGGAGGGGGCCAGAGACAATTACTCGATGCTGACACATCTTTCTAGCTAGTTTACACGCTGATGCTATGTTCTGCTTCGTAACCTCTGACTGTTTCATCCTAACGTCGTTGGTGCCAACGTGAATAACAATATCTCTGTACTCTCTATACTTGCCAGTTTTGGACTTCGCTAGCACCAACCCCAGATTTGCGGCTAAGTCGGTGGCTCTGCCCCCCGGTAAACAGTGTACGATCACCGGCTGATTCTTTAGTCTAATACTGCGGGTAATGGAATCGCCGATGACTAAAGTTTTCAGTTTTTCCGGGCCAGCGGTAGAAAATGCCTGCCGATCATTCCCCTCCGAAGACGGCTCGGGCCTTGACTCCGACTCCAGTGGGGAAAACCTGTTGAAAATTTCAGTTGGCTCTAGCAGCGACCCAGGTTTAACTGGTCGACGGCATTTCTTCCCAGTGACCAAGAGAAAGTTCTTGCCCGGCTGCAGGAGCTGTGCCGGGGGGCTAACAACACTTTTGTTTCTTCCTGGTGGCACAGACGCAGTTTTTTCCATTTCTATATTAACATAATCCTTGCCTGACATTTGCGTCTGAAGCCGAGCCTCTAACTCTGCTATCTTTACCTGAAGACGATAGTTCTCCTCCGTGTTGTAGCTACAACAATTACAGTGATAAGGCATAGTAATGTTACTTAGCTTTGGGTGTTCAGGGGTGAGTAGTTCCGTTAATTATGTCCAAATAGAGTCCCCGGGTAGAAAAGTTGGGTAAAAAGGTCAACAGATAAAAATATTGCGTTGGTAAACTCTTAAAGTAGAATTTAACCAATTAGTTTAAAAAGAGTAAATTCGAAAAGGTTTGGCAGGTAGCCAGGTAGGTAACAGCAAGCAGCGTACAGCACGTCAACAATCCCACAATGCACAGCCAAGAGTTGAGTTGTAGGCTTAACATTATTTAGTTTTATAAGAAAGAAATATGTTTCAGGAATTCTAGGGGAAGGACATTTTTTCCTGATTGGTCAGTTCCCTATTCAAAAACCTGAGCGCCTGTTGCTGCAGCTATCAGCTGGATTGTTCAATCAGAATTCAACTAGTAGTTTAATATTTCCATGGATGTGAAATAATAAAGAACACAACCAAAACAAAATTGCCACTTTAAGGTAATAGGTGTATACATTAAAACATCTGAAACACATACAAATAATGGTAAGAATCTTAAGAATTTTAAGAATCATAAATGAATACTGCTCTAATTGCATTGGTAACCAGTGGGTAAGAGCAGTAAGGCATCTTGGGGGTTTTGTGGTATATGGCCAATATACCACGGCTATGTGATGTGTTTAGGCACTTTGCGACGTATTGTACCTACGACCAGCTCTTAGCCATAGTATATTGGCCATCACCAAATGGGATATCCCTATTTGGCACAGTGGGTAGGGCGCCTGGTTAGGGAGCCGAAGGTCGTGGGTTCGACCTTGGCAGTTGCCTTGCCAAATGCTACACCACACATCAATTAGGTGTAACATTAGAACTTTGAAAACAGTTGGTTGCCATAACATTGGGTGGCCAGAAATCCTAGAATGAATATTTCAGGGACACATTATTTGTAATTTCATCACATTGATATGAGAATATCAACACTAATATAAAAGCAAGTATTGGGGTATCTAGGAGCATAGATGTTTAGTCACAAACTCCATCTTCTGAACACTGCAGGAATGGACCCAACAGATCATAATCAGTTCTATTACCAAAATGTGTTTGTTATTTTTAGGAAACTGTTATTCTCTGTTAGACTGTCATTGGAAACTGATAGACAACTGATAGAGCGCATTCTTCAAATCCCTCAGAGGTGTGTGTTTGTTTGTGTTTTTGTGTGTGTGTGTCAGTTACCAACTGTGTATATGTTTCCTTCTGTGTGAGTGACTGCGTGTGTGTCTCATCCGTGTGTGAGAAAAAATCTCAACTGTGTGTGTTATGCCTTTCGTTTGACACTCAGATATCTTAACTATTTGTCTTCTGAGTGAAATAAAGATTGATTGATCTGTGTGTGTGTGTGTGTGTGTGTGTTTGTGTGTGTGTGTGTGTGGAAGCGGGAGAAAATTATAAATTGATTTAGGAAGGAACTAACCCCACATAACAAGTGAGTCCAATTACTTCCAGAATTGGAATGAAAGAGTGTCTTATCAAAGCAGGATAGACACTGAAGGAAGTGTTTTTTTCTCTTCTTCCTCCTCTGTCAATTCAAGTCATCAAGTGAGTCATTAATGTCAGGCACTAACTCAAATGACATACTGTGACTTAAACATTAGTGGGCTAGACTACAAGAACTAAAGGTATGCAGACTATCATTTTTTTCTTTGTAGCCATGTTTTGTTTTATGATTGTGCCATTCTGTTATGACCTACAGTTGAATGTGAATCCCATAAGAAATAAAGACATGTGTTTTGCCTGCTCACTCATGTTTTCTTTACAAATGGCACATATATTACCAATTCTCCAAGGGTGTGCAAACTCTTGAGCTCAACTGTATATTCAAAGTGTCTCACTTCAAACTGTATATATTCTCTGGCCAATTGACATGGTACCATATCTGAGATGAAGAGAGCAAACAACCCTCTTAGAACAGTGAAAGAGTTTCAATGGGAACAGTAAGAGTCTGTTTGAATGTTGATGAGTCAGGCAGTAAGGGAAGAATTTTCAAGGAGATGTATTACTTTTCCAAGGCCTCGTGGAGGTGAGAAGTGAAAACGGTTCCGCATTCAGGCTGCTGCCCCTTAATTGCGTGGCATGTCTTGTGATTACAAACACCAATTTAACAACATAGCTAGAGGGCCAGGATCCACCCGTGACGACAATATTCACACTGCCAGTCGTCTGTGTGCAACACTGGAAAGGAGGAGCCCATGAAGGCCACCTACTAGGTGAGGAGGGACATGCTTTTCTCCTCCCACCCCTTTTAAAACCCCAGATACCCGAAGAGGGAACGTACAACACCTGACATCTTGGCAAAAGGCTCTCAGAGAGTTTTTTTGAGGGGGAAACAAACCATGCCATGCACTGTCTCCGGACACAGCCCGGTACATTTGGACACCGGACCTTCAGATGGGTAGACATTGAGCTGTGAGGACTGGCAACACGTCATCCTCCCCCTCGCTGGCTCTTAAGACAACCCCCCCCTCCCCCCCCCCGGGGTGCGTCCTCAGCCCTCTGCTTCGCTCCCTGTTCACCCACGACTGCATGGCGGTTCTCCACCAGCTCCGTCGCCAGGTTTGCCGACGACACCGTGGTCATGGTCTGGGTCCCACAACGATGAGTCTGTCTAAGGGGAGGAATCAAACTGGCATTGTCGTGCCTGGAACACAACCGCTCCCTCAACGTCAGCAAAACAGAGGAGTTGGTTGTTGACTATGGGACGCATCGGAGGGAATGCCCCAATCTATGGCGCTACAGTAGGGAGAGTCCGGAGTCACATTGCCAAGGACCAGTCATGGGATATCAATGGCACCAGTGTTGTCAAGACAGCACAGCAGCAGCTCTAATGCCTAAGGTGACATAAAACGTTAGTTATCCCACCCGGGGTCCATTACAGACACTACCGCTGCACCATCAAGGGGATCTTTCACAGTCTGCCGTGGGAACTGGCCCCATACCGGATTTAGTCATCGAGGTTTGAAATGGTGTGGTGCAACATGGCTCTGATTAGCTGTGAATTGTGATGGAAATGTAGATTTACAAGATGTAGATTGGATTCAGTCCTAGATTAATTCAAACCATGCTGGTGCATCCCCTGATATAAATGATTACACACACACACACACACACACACACACGCACCACACATAGCAAGTTGCATCAGTTCAGCCAGCTCCACCCTCTCTCGACCCCTGACCCTCTATGCTATGCTACTTTACACACCCCTAATCTGAGACAATTTGGGACATGTAAATGTTTGAACAAACATAGAGCCAGTCAAAGGCATTGGGGTGCCGTATCTTGTGGTGCCGTACAGTATACTCCAACAGAGGTTGAACGTCAGCACAGGTTTGTCTCACAAAAATATGGAGAACCCCCCCCCCCGCCAAAAAAAACCCCAATATTGAAGCCCCAGTTAACACCTGAACAAAGATATTATTAGGTAAATGTAATCCTTTCATTGTAATCCAGCCCCAGTTAGTTTGAACAGCGGTGCCTTCGATCGATCTTAGCAGTGAGGTTCACCCTGTCAATCCACGGGTTCCTCTACTAGCTGAGAAGGGACATCTGACGAACAATTACCCCCACAGGTGCTCCCGGGGGAGTCTGATTGGACGGTACTCACATGCCGAGGGCTGTGAGTTTTACGCTTCGCAGGACCATGGTCCTGCAACATGATTTCCCACCTGTCTACCTCGGCCCCCCATTTATATTGAAAACAACACCTCGGCTTATTTGCAAAAAATGGGACAGTAGTTATCTAGTGCTTTCCTCTTCGCTGCACTAAAGCAACCCTGAGTGGTCGGTCGCTGTGATGAAATGAAATTCATTCCCTGATTTTGATGTTTCATGTTTTTTTTTCATTCCAACAAATCCTGTTATTCTTTTCAACCCTGGCCTTTGGTTGTTAGAAGAGAATGTTTTGGTGTAATTATGCAAATGGCTGCTATTAGAGTGGACTTCAGTGGCCTTACCAGGACGGAGTGTTCTGGAATCAGACAGGGAATTCTAAATTCTAATGAGGTAATTTTCACCTGTCATATTAAGTGGTCTGGGATGAGGCAGGCCAGGGGATGTCCGTGGAAAAACCCATTTGGTTCCAGAAAGTTGGACAAGACCCTGTCTTTGTTGGCAAAAATGGAAGCTATAGCTCTCTCCTACAGGTTCATACTTTGTAGAGTACAACCTCACCTCACACAGGAACTGGCGCAGGTCCTATCCAAACCCTTATCTCCCGTCTGACCTACTGACCTAGTGTAACTCGGTCTTGACTGGACTATTCACTTACAGTATGCCATCAAACCCTGCAACTTTTCCAGAATGCTGCTGCCCTCTCTTCTTCCGTGTCCAGCTTCTTGTCGCTCTTATGGTTTACAATTTACACTTGCATCCACTACCAGACTTTGTTCCCAGATATCCATTAGGGAAAGTGATCCTTCTCCTGGTAAATGCATTGCATTAATAGATCATGAATGTTCAACTGAGGTAATGAGGAAATTACACACATTACACCAAGTGACATTATGATTGCCTACAAATGTTCTCTGCAATTAATGGTGATTCTGACAAGTGCATTTTCTCAACCATAGACTAAAATGGCACCTTGAGTGCCAAGTGTGCTGCTTACATCAGCAGGCTGGAGGCATTTAGCCATTCTGATGTTAAATGAACATGTTCTGATGTTAAATATATACACTCTCCAAATCAGACATTTAACTTAAAAAAGATTAAACCTTCTAATATACTGCCTCTCCTAAACAAAATATCAACAAAGAAGATCCTAGATGGATCACAACCCCACTGTAGAAAGTGGTCTGCTAATGTTCACACGTTTTCTCCAGTAGATCCGTTCGACATGTCTTTGTCGACTGGTGAAATACAATTTTTATAGGCAATGTGTACAGGAAATGTGGTTGAGTGACTCCTTTTCATAAAGAAACCTCCATAGACACAAAAGAACTATACACCTGTATCAGAGCTTTTTCCAATAGCAAAATATTTGAGAAGTTAACACATTCTCATATACAGCCCCAGTCGAAAGTGGATAGGTGTGTTCCATATTTTGACCGGTACTGTATGTCAGAACCTAGATACACGGCATAGGTTTGTGTGCCCCTTCCTAAACACCTTTACCATTCAACCACCACGTCATAAGTGACATGTGCTGATTATATAAATTACCATACTAACCAAGGCAAACTAACTGGTGACTTTTTTGTGATTTTTTTTAAAAACATTTGATTTAATTCATCATTCTATCTTAAATATGAATAGTTAAGAGCATCTGTTTCACTAGCAGAAAACTCATTCCATGTATATGTTGGTAATAGAAAACAATTTGTTTTCAAAGATGGACAAAAATCCCAACTTCTTGGACTCGGTATTAGAGTACCTCAAGACTTGGTATTGGAGTACCTCAAGACTTGGTATTGGAGTACCTCAAGACTTGGTATTGGAGTACCTCAAGACTCTGTATTGGAGTACCTCAAGACTTGGTATTGGAGTCCCTCAAGACTCTGTATTGGAGTACCTCAAGACTTGGTATTAGAGTACCTCAAGACTCGGTATTAGAGTACCTCAAGACTTGGTATTGGAGTACCTCAAGACTTTGTATTGGTGTACCTCAAGACTCTGTATTGGAGTACCTCAAGACTTGGTATTGGAGTACCTCAAGACTCGGTATTAGATTACCTCAAGACTTGGTATTGGAGTACCTCAAGACTCAGTATTAGATTACCTCAAGACTCGGTATTGGAGTACTTCAAGACTCGGTATTGGAGTACCTCAAGACTCGGTATTGGAGTGCCTCAAGCTTTCTAGCCTGTGCAGTTGGGATTGAATTTAGGGCCCACATCACAATGTCATGTCGCCACGTGATGGGATTATAATAGACCAGTTACCATTCATCTGGGTAAGGGGGGGACTACCATCCTATCATAAATCATGGCTCTCTATGTATTTCATAGCAATTTTTCCTTTGTCATCACCCTGCCATGTTTGCGGGTTTGTGGTCATGTGTGGTCATGTTTGCGGGTTTGTGGTCATGGGTGAAATGTCACAATACAGAGTTAAAAAGTAAGAAGAGTGATAGTCACTGAAGAAAAATAGGAATATTTATGAATGAATACTTAATAACTAACAAATGACAGTAGCTTGTCTATATAAAAGTGTCAGCACCTGTATCAGCACTAACTCAATGTACTGGCAGAACAATGTAGTTCAGGTTGATGAACAACGTTGGTAGAAGGCTGTTTACTCTGGTCAGAAGTGTGAGTATTCACGTTAACTGTTAATAATTCAAAATACCTAGTTTTCTGACTCTGTACATGCAAGAACCATCTCAAAGACTTTTTTATACTCTTGTAAGGACAAAAAAGTGAAAAGCTATTTCTAAGAGCGAATCTCCACCTGAAGGCACTAACCTATACATTTTAATTGATTTGATTCTGTAGCTGTTTCATTTCTGAATACACACATTGTTTAAATGACATCCATGCCCTCCATTATGTTTCTATTAGAGGTGTTGGGTTTGTTTTTAACTGGCTGTTACAAAATATTGCTTTGAAGAAGAAAAAAACCTCATCAATCTTGTTCTGCTTGATAGAGTGTTGATAAATCTATATCCATTGATAAGGTTTTCCTCATAGATTTTATTTGCTGAGTTACAGATGGTGTTCTGGTGCAGTGTTTCACTTTCCTGATAATGTCAAAAAACTGGTATAGCTGAAATTACAGATCCCATCTGTACTTCTCAGATGGTGTACATGGGAATGAGTGCTGCTTTTGTTTATCCATTTTGTTTTCGCCACTCAGTTGCACTGACCCCAATCTGTGTGTGTGTCTGTGCGTGGGTAGAATCTGCAGAGGACATTCTCAATTTAATGGCTTTCAGAGAGTGTTATTTTGGAACTGAGTAAACACATTTTGAAAACAGCAAAAATGGAAATTGCGCTGAAGAAATATTGATGTGCCGTTTGTACTTTGTTTGTGAATGTTCTTCAAACCAACCACTGAAATCAGATAATTCACTGACAACCTCTTTGTAACAGAGCAGAACCACGGCCCTCGGAACCAAATGCAGGGGAGATAATTCTGGCGCCGTGCAGGATCTCAGGCGGCGATAGGTCATACCCACACGGTGAGGACGTTACGTGGGAGACGGGCACTGACAGAGAACACTCTATCAGATCTGTGTCCTTCCTCATTGTTGCTGTCCTCTATCAGATCTGTGTCCTTCCTCATTGTTACACTTTCTCTATCAGATCTGTGTCCTTCCTCATTGTTGCTGTCCTCTATCAGATCTGTGTCCTTCCTCATTGTTGCTGTCCTCTATCAGATCTGTGTCCTTCCTCATTGTTACACTCCTCTACCAGATCTGTGTCCTTCCTCGTTGTTACACTCCTCTATCAGATCTGTGTCCTTCCTCATTGTTACACTCCTCTATCAGATCTGTGTCCTTCCTCATTGTTGCACTCCTCTATCAGATCTGTGTCCTTCCTCATTGTTACACTCCTCTATCAGATCTGTGTTCTTCCTCATTGTTACACTCCTATATCCAGTTCTGTCCTTCCTCATTGTTACACTCCTCTATCAGATCTGTGTCCTTCCTCATTGTTACACTCCTCTATCCTGATCTGTCCTTACCCATTGTTATACTCCTCTATCCAGTCTATTAGCCTTCATTGTGTAGGAGATGATCTCAGCAGGAGATTATCAACGTTATTAGCTTCACCTGCGAGTGGTCATAATGTTTTGGCTCTTCAGTGTGAAGCACAAGTCCTATTGGCATCCAGCCAGAGTAGGGTTTTCCAACATCTTTAGTCAACCACAGCCTGCATTCAGAATGACAGCTAGAATTGGTAAGTCACAGATAACAGTCTAACTTAAACATCCAATTAATTTCAGATGTAGGTCCAAGTAAAAGATATGAATAGATAGGAAAAATGTTATGTAAGTATGTTATTTATTATTATGTTATTTATTCTCTTCTTGGGTGAACGTCCTTCATGATCAAGCTGACTCTCCTGTCAGGTAAGAATCAGCATACTACCGTTTTGTGATTTGCTACATTTACATTTTAGTTATTATAAACCTTTATTTGCCAGGAGAAAAAAAAACCTTTGAGACACAGAGGGAAACCAGACTAAGAAGACACCAGCAGACAGTCAAAAGAACATTACAAGGTAAACACAGGAACAGCTTGATGCAGGCTAATGGACACGGTTACACACCATCAGAAGGATAAGAGTTTTAAAATCCCTTTGCACTAAAACATCCAGGTGAAGCATGATCATCGGCTGTTCCTAATCCCAGACTTGAAGGTTATTTATCCGGCGAGAATACTGAAGGAAAACGTAAGAGCTGAGGAAGAACCATTTATGAATTTGTATTATTCTCTGTGTGGTTTAGAAAAACGTCAGGCTTCAAAGAGGAGCCAGTCCGTTGGGACAACAGGGCTTACATCTCATGGACCTCAGAAGACCTTTTAATATTGTATGTGCCTCTGTTCTTTTAGCATTTCATCGTCACATAGTAGCAAACAGGATAATGAAGGTAAATAAATGTACTTGTTCTGTAAGACATCATGTCTCTGCTGAAGCTGTACCCTGACACAGATGATACCTCTGTCTCGTTGGTCTTCACTTGCGTCGTCATCTGATAAGGTAGGCAGACTATATACGTGTCCCAATGGCTTTGAATCTCGTCTTCCCCTATCAGTTCTCCTGTTAACAACTCTGAGGGGGCTTTGGATGTCTGACACATTTACCAAAACATGTCTATTTCACTGCCTCTCCCAATTCTGTTCTCCTCAGGCTGCCGGACATTTTGTTCTGTCCATCTAAGCTCTCGTTCTCTTCCTGTTATTCTCTGTGTTCTGACCTGAGACCTCGCTCAGTCTGACTCCCCTCCTGTCGTCTGCTTTTCTTTTGTCCTCCCTTTTCATGCAGTACCGTGGCACTAGTCTTCTTATCTTTTTCTATATCTTTCTGTCTCCCATCCTTCCACGAAGTCCCACCTCTGTCCTTCATTCTCTTTCTGCCTGTCTACTGATCTGTCTGTCTGTCTGTCTACTGATCTGTCTGTCTGTCTGTCTACTGATCTGTCTGTCTGTCTGTCTACTGATCTGTCTGTCTGTGTCTCCTGGTCTGTCGGTCTGCTGGACCGTCACCCTATTGATTTGTCTGTCTGTCGGACCAGACAGACAGACCGCTGTAGCCTCTGCCATCTATCACCGTTTTTATAGTAAATTAAGGATGAAATTTGGTGCAACACCTAGTTGTTGCACCTCTAACACAAACTGTATTTTCTTTCTTTTAGGAATCACATCTGTACAGTTGCCGACAAATTATATTAAACATTTAAGTAAAACAGTAATATACGCATGAACAAAAACATGAAAGTGTTTCTTAAACTCATACAAACTAACTATGATAAAAAAATCCCAGAAAATACTTTTTGTATGTCTGGCAGAGAGACAGAGGACAGTCGAACTTTCATTGAATTTACAGTCAAACTTTCCCTAACTTGCGGGGACAATTATATTGGACTGCATCATAGTCATCTACCACCAGTGGTAAGCGATGTGACAACCAACCATTTTCTCTGTAACAAAACAAAATATAAAAAAAAGTTTAGTGAGATCACAGACAAGCAAAGAAAGATTATATATATATATATATACATATACAGTGCCTTGTGAAAATATTCGGCCCCCTTGAACTTTTCGACCTTTTGCCACATTTCAGGCTTCAAACATAAAGATATAAAACTGTCATTTTTTGTGAAGAATCAACAACAAGTGGGACACAATTATGAAGTGGAACGAAATTTATTGGATATTTCAAAAGTTCAAGGGGGCCGAATACTTTCGCAAGGCACTGTATATATGTATGTGTGTGTGTGTGGTGGTTGAACTTCCCCTATAAACGTCACTATAGCATCGGACTGGGGCACACATAATTGATTTTACAAGCGAAAAATCCCTCCAGCTAAGGATTTCTAACGCCAATCCAATGCTTTTAAATCCATGATAATGAGAAGGCAGGTCCAGACTTTTGGACATGGGTGGAGAGATGTGGAGGCGGCCTGTCGGAGGTAACGGGATGCGAGTAAGCCGTCATTGCTCAGACACGGGAGAGGAGATGGCAGGGTTTTACCTGCAAGCTATATGAGCTCATTCAGGGATACTGTACGGGATCACGTTTGGATAAAATGTTCCTTATGTTAAGTGCTATCTTGTAAGAAATATTGCCAATTACAATCAGTTCAAACTGAGTTTTCGTGTCTACACCTGTCTATAAATGTGGGCACAACCAGAATGAGAACTAGATGAGGATAAATGATACACGTTACCAGGAGGTGTAAATGGGGCTGTGGTGATGGGAGAGTTGAGAGAGCTACTATCTATGTGAGATACATTAGGGAACACTGCCAGGAGGCACAATGACATTGGGGGAGATGAGAGTAGAACTGGGAGCTGTTTCGAGAATCTGACCTAAACGTTTTTGCCAGGTGTCTTTCTGAAGACATCTCGGCATAGGCTCTAGAAATGTAATTTCTATAAAAGCAGGACTATTAGCTTTGTTCATAGAACTCCTTGCACCTTTGATTAGATCACATTTAAAAATGCAGTGTTACAATTCAAAAAGAATATTATTATTCCATTATATGTGGAAAAAAGACCATTGTGACTGTTTAAAGATTTTTTTAAGCTGTCTGGGTTGTACATTTAATTGGTCCAAAATAGAGATTTTACCTTTATCTTACTTCAATCCCCAAAAAGATCAGTTAATATGGAAATGGTTAGAGACTTAGGGATTTTTATAAATAGTAATATAAAGTGAATTCCAGTTATGAAAAGGTTACCAGAGGATTACTACCTATTTATTATATCTTAAATGTAATTTCAATATCATTATTAGGAGCCCCTGAGTGAAACAGTATAGCACTACAACTGTGTCAAAGTGGCCATCTTGTCAAACCCTGGTCCGGACAGAGTCCAGCAAAGGAAATGTCTCAGCAGACAGAGACAGAACTGCCTCATCTTGTCACGTTTAGGAACTCCTTATGGTAGGTAGGGCACATGCAAGATCAATCTTGGTTGTTGTTGGCTCACTCTTTTGTAATAAAAAAGCACTTGCTTTACAATCAAACTTAACTGTCCACTTAGGGAAGTGGTGCTCTCCCCTTCTGGGCATTGTTGCTGAAAGCTGTTACAATAGTGTCATACTAGAAGGCTGCTGGAGTTAGAAGGCTGCTGGAGTCACCTACAATGAGTAAGAGCTACAGTCAGAACAAGCTGATAGAACACTTTTAGATCATATCCATTGGCAAGTGGCTTCAACAATCTTTTCCCACTGATTCCTCATGAGATTCACCTGGTGTATCTCAGCCTGGGTCCTGCTTATGCTGCCCTTGTCCATCTCAGTTTGTGCTATTTTAGTCACCAACTGCACCCAGTTACATTGAATTTGTTCCTGGGATAGTTTAAACCAGTCATGGATGTCAGTAACTACAGGTGAAGGAAGGAAGGAAATGAGGCCTCCTTAAGTTGCCCAGTAAACCGTGTTTTCCATCATTTGGTTGTTAGACGGGGATTTGTGGAGGTCACCATGGTTGCTGAACAGTGCCATCCTACGCTTACAGACAGATGCCCGGCTTGTTGTAGGGCTCTGTGAGAGCGATGGCTGTCCCTCTGCAATACAGAGGCGCCATAGCAAATGATGGCAGAGGGCAACGGTTTCTTAAGTGGATGCACTCTTCAAAGGGTTAGCTTTAGCAGACACTCGCGCTCCAATGACCCAGCATCACTTCACACTTTGTGGGTTAGGGTTAAAGCTTACACATCTTAGCACATCTTGTGCTTTCGACTGGGGCAGGAATGGGTGGATGGGTAGCATGTGTGTTTCACATTGCCCCGGGGAGCCGCTTGTCTATGCAAGTCTGTTTCCCCTGGTCAGGCTGTCACGGTTGATATCGTTCAGAGTTCTGCCTGGCTGGCTTGGTGCACAGTTGCATAATGCTTTGTAGCAAACTGACCATCTTAAAGTGAACTTTAGGTGATATCTCTGATGCTTGTTCCCTGAAATGAGGCATGAAAATGTCAGATGCTGAGCGCCTACCAGGTAGGTGAGGCTTCTTTCTAATGTTTTCGTATGGTTATTAGACCATATGCCTGTAGAAAGATAATATTAGATAGAAATGGGAACTAGATTTAGGTTAAGATAAGCGTGGGAAGAAAGCATAGAACTCTTCACATAACCTCTGACATGTATTCTCCTTGTTTAAAACTCTCTCAAACACACCAAACAACACAAAAGGAGAGGGTTAGGGTGGCAATCACCCTAACCCTCTTATTAAAAATATTACTGATTGCCACCCATTCTGCCATGCTTGTCTGGAATTTGTGAACTGCTGTAGATCCAAGGAATATGCATCACAAACAAGTAAATTTATCATTCAGCAAATAAATGTATAACATAATTTTAGAAATCAGACGCAGATATAGGTTACATAATTCATCTAGCTACATAGCTATGAGGAATTATTTAGGCACATATCTTTGGGCAGGCCACATGATTTCCAAAGTGTGTTAATATCCATGGTAACAGTACATGAATAATTAGTGGCATGGCAATCTATGTTTACATTACATATGTAGATTACACATCAGTTAGATACTGTATTGTGGGGGGCTGATCTGTCAGTTTCGTGTGTCCCCCCCACCCCCCTGCTGAGTTTCAGGACCATGGAGAATGCATACCGTGAAACAGAAGGAACATTCCGGAGCAGGAAAATTGCGGGACATTCTCGAGGTTACTCCATCCCTCCCATCCTGCTGGTCAGTGGGACTAATTATATATCAATTTCAGACATTATATATCACTTTCTGTAACCTTAAACACTGACCTCATGCCTAAACTTAAGCTTGAATTGAGACCTGTAAACACATTTATTTTAAGGTATTAGTATAATATTGACAATATTGACCTTATATGTGTGCTATCTTGTTACATTGTAGCTCCTCCTCTTCATCCTGCTTCTCTGTCTGTCTTCATTTCTCTTTCCTCTTCATCCTCCTTCTCTGTCTGTCTTCATTTCTCTTTCCTCTTCATCCTCCTTCTCTGTCTGTCTTCATTTCTCTTTCCTTCCTTTCTTATCCAATTTCTGTCTTTCTCTTCATATTTCTTTCTGTCTATCTCTGTCACTGACTTTCTGGACCATTATCCTGGTTCTCGACTCATAACACCAGGAGGACTTGACCTAAATCAGCTTGTTCTTTCTGGACCTCAGTAGGCAGAGTTTGGCAGGGACAATAATCACGGTTGAAAGGAAATAGGTTTACATTTGAGATGAACTCACTGACCTTTCTAATGCAGAGGAATAATAACTCTGGACTTTGGTGTTGAAATTCCTGACAGTCAATCAATCAATCAAATTTATTTATACAGCACTTTTGACAACAGCAGTTGTCACAAAGTGCTTTTACATAACACCCAGCCAGAAACCCCAAGAAGCAAGCAACAACAGTGTTGAAGCACAGTGGCTAGGAAAAACTCCCTAAAAGGGGCCGAAATTTAGGAAGAAACCTAGAGGCCAGGCTCTGAGGTGTGACCAGTCCTCCACATTTTAAGAATACAAGTTGTAATAATTAATAAATGCATGTGGGCTGTGTCCAGATTCTATAAAACCTAATCCAGGGTCAGAGGACGAGATGGACAAGGACAGGGACAACCCGGGTGGGGGGAGGCCCTGGACAGGGCCCAACAGGCAGGAAGTCAATCCACCTACAGTCCACCCAAGGAATGTATTGATCCAGAAACCTGACAGTGAACATCACTTTATAAATCAAGGATAATTGCACTGGGAGATGAAGGTTAGAAGAACAGCCTGAAAACAGTGTGGTTTTACTGGTTACGTGCCATGATTCAAGCTCACAAGCACGGGAGATGGTGTTGCGGGACAGAATACTGATGCCATTTCTTCAGGGCTGATCTGGTGGTTACAGCTGCCACCTTCAGTGCACACATGACTAGCAGCTGTGGGGTTGGAACCCACACCCTTCTGGTAGAATCTTCTGGTAGAACCTTCTGGAAATGTCTGTCCGACAGCGGGATTGCCTCACTCTATAACACACGTTTTAATGATAATCATTCCATAGGGACTTCAGAAAATAGATCCTGTAAAATGACCTCTGTTGTGGAATTTCCTGAACCGAAGTATTTTTGGATTAAGGAATAAGGAATCACTGGTTTAGGTACTGAGTTAATGGAAAAGTACTGAGTCCCTGTGTTTAGACGAGAAAAATAATGTTGATAGTTGATAGTGATTTAAATGTAAACCTATTGTCTGATTCAGAGTAAAGACAGAACAATCTGTTTTGGGACAGAGGAAGACACATAACAGGTGGCAGGAAGGGATAAGGAACACACGTTGTCTTCACAGGATGAATATGCAGATTCTTATCCCCACCCATTCTTGCATAAGTATTGAATGTATTTCCAACTGCTTCAGAGATTATCCACTGTTACTTTGTGAGTGTGTTTCCTCTCTCCTTGCAAGTAATAACACTGTTAATAGTGCCAAAAGAATTTTGTCTTGTTCCTACTTCTGACAGGGCTCTATTCGGAATTGTCATCACACCTCGTCTTATTACGAATTGTACCTGTGGCAACAACCATAAACAAATAAACACACACACACACACACACACACACACACACACACACACACTAGATGACTTCCCTATGTCTCCAGAGGCAGTGAGGAGGGTGTTAAGAAAATACTGAATTCAATCACCCACAGTCTCCCTCTTGCTGTTTCTCATTCTCTCACTCTCTCCCTCCAGCTCCCCTAACTCAGCTCCCTAACTCAGCTCCCTAACTCAGCTCCCTAACTAACTCAGCTCCCGAACTAACTCAGCTCCCTAACTAACTCAGCTCCCTAACTCAGCTCCCTAACTTAGCTCCCTAACTTAGCTCCCTAACTCAGCTCCCTAACTAACTCAGCTCCCTAACTCAGCTCCCTAACTAACTCAGCTCCCTAACTAACTCAGCTCCCTAACTCAGCTCCCTAACTCAGCTCCCTAACTAACTCAGCTCCCTAACTCAGGTCCCTAACTAACTCAGCTCCCTAACTCAGTTCATGATGTGCACAATGTTTACATGAACATAATGGGTGGTGAGCATATAAGATAATGCGATATGAGCTGTGAGTACATCCTTTATATTCATGTACAGTTGAAGCACACATGTAAGCATTTACAAGGCCAGTTTATGCATCTATCTAGCATCTATCTCTCAGGGAAGTCTTAAAGGACAAATGGCACCCTATACCCTATAAAGTAAAAAATAGTGCACTATATTGGGAATAGGCTAATAATTGGGATGTCCCAATAGTATCACGACCGTACCTTCTTTTAAGATTCTATATTTCATTCTGTAATTAATTTTGTATCTGCAACCCCATTTCCAAAAAAGTTGGGACGCTGTGTAAAATGTTATAAAAACCAAATGCAATGATGTGCAAATAATTTTTCCCTAAATGAGCTCAGACCCAGAGAAGGCGACGGCGGTTCTGGATCTTGTTTATATCTGGTTTCTTTTTTGTATGGTAGAGTTTTAACTTGCATTTGTGGATGCAGTGATATACTGTATTCACAGACAGGGGTTTTCAGAAGTGTTCCTGAGCCCATGCAGTGATTTCACTACAGAATCGTGTCTGTTTTTAATGCAGTGCCACCTGAGGGTCCGAAGATCCTGGCCATCCAGTATTGGTTTGCGGCCTTGTCCCTTGCATACAGAGATTTCTCCGGACTCTCTGAATCTTTTAATGATATAATGTACTGTAGATGAGGAGATCCCCAAACTCTTTCCAATTTTACATTGAGAAACGCTATTCTTAACTTTTTTGCTCTATTTGCCCATGCAGTCTTTCACAGAGTGGTGAACGCCTCCCCATCCTCACTTCTGAAAGACTCATCCTCTCTGGAATGGTCTTTTAATACCCAATCATGTGACTGACCTGTTGACAACTTTTTTGGAAACAGGGTTGTATTTTAATAGTTAACATTCCATATATTCTGTCTTCTTTACCACAATCACAATTGGTTGCTTGTACAACACTTATATCCTTTTCCTTTCTGGTTAAGTTGAGTTCTCTCACTCTTTCTCTCACCCTTACTCTCTCGGTTTTTAAACTTCTCAAGCTCCTTACAGTGAAGTAAAGTGTGTGGCTATTCTGTGACAAATAGCCCCATGTCATTTTTTAAATTAAATAAATATCTCTTGCACATGCACACTCTTAACCCACTCTCACTCTATTAAAAACGTATCTGAAATGGCTCTTGCAGAGAGTGACGGGGAGAGAGAGAGAGAGAGAGAGAGGGATGGAAAGACATGCAAAAAGTGACAGCTTCATTGTCCAGTGTCACGGTGACATCTGTCTCTATGGTAACGGTGACAGGTGTTGTTAGATCTTGTTTATAGAACCTGTCAGAACAGTCATAAGACAAACAAAGTGTGTTGTGGAGATTATCACACGGTCATGACAATAATGACGACATGGAACTCTCTGTTAACACAGTCAGCTTATGCCAGCTATAAAAAATATTAAAATTACACAGAATGCTTTGGGGGGGGGGGGGTCAAAGAGCAAATCGCAAGTCTCCGCGATTTCCCAACACAAATCTATTCACTGAAAGCAGATGCCAATCATTTTAAATTTAATACATTTTTGTTTTAGCAATGTATACATTTGATAATTCTAACAAACCCTCCACACAAATGTTTTTTTATTTCTTCCTGACAACCTGCATTTTTCCCACTATCACTAACCTTTACCTTACTCTAACCCTTATCATCAACATTTTCTCCTAAACTTAACCTTACACTAATGCCTAACCTTAAATCCAACACTAACCCCAATTCTAACTCTAAATGAGTGCAACTAGTTCAGACAGGGGGGCATCAGGCGGTGTCTCAGCGAGATGTCAGCTGATGTCAGGATTGCTCTCACCAAAGTCCCATGACGTCCTTATCTAACATGGCGGCCTATTTAAGTGGGTCAGGGTACTCACTCTGACTGCTGCTCGTCTGGTCGTCTTAGCATGCGGTTGCTAAATCCACCCACAACCCCTGCCTCCGTTTGGTTCAGTGTTTCCCCCTATGGGGGATTGGTATTGCGTATATTGCTCATCGCCTATTAGTGTTGTTCTATTATATTACATTATTCATGTTGTTATTAGCAGTATTATATGCATGATTGTGTGATGTCAGTGTTTTACTCTAAGAGAACAGAAACAAAAGGCAAGTCATTTGCATGGTTTCTCTAATAAACACATGGCGTTGCTTGCCTGAATTCCAACTGTTTTACCGTAAACATATAAACCCTTGTAGGAACTGATTTGTCTGCTTTTACTTTCTGGTAAATTCAGGATCAGATTCTTTAGTTTTCTGCTGTTTCTATCTTAAATGTGTGCCTTTAGTTGCTGTTATTCTACTCTGTTTTTCAATATCTAATGTTTACATGCACTTTTTATTATTAAACATATGTAAGCTGTAAAGTTTTGTTTGCCAGTAATTTATTTTTCATTAGGTGTCAGACCCCAGGAAAACTAGCTGTTGCCATGGAGACAGCTAATAGGGACACAAACAGACAATAAACCAAGAAAACAACATCTAACACACACATGACACACATGACACAAACGAACACATACAAACACACACACACACCTTCATCTACCCCAGCACAGTATCACAGGTTTTTCTGAAATAGACCAGAATGTTTTGGGAGTTGCATGTCATTGTTTGATTCAACTTGCATTTGGAACGGGCTGAATGCTCTGTTCTGACCCTAGATCATATTCCTTACCCTAACCTTCACCTAACCTTAACATAGCATTAACCTGCATAATGAAAGGAAATCATAATGGCTGACGGTTTTCATTAGTGTCAAACTTAGAGGGGCCTTTGTAAGTCTTCAACTACACAAATGCTAAAAAATGCTAATTATATTATAAGGGGTATTGGGTAAAGAGGTCATTTTAAATGTATGTCTGTAAGTCTTGTCAACTGGTATTAACATCCTTAATAGCTTAAATACAATGTTTCTGCTATTTCTCTGGTAGACGGTAGAACTTACGCATTTCTCCTTTATGAAAT
This sequence comes from Esox masquinongy, assembly GCA_016801175.1. Lineage (NCBI taxonomy): Eukaryota > Metazoa > Chordata > Actinopteri > Esociformes > Esocidae > Esox > Esox masquinongy. The sequence goes on along the minus strand of JACXGI010005959.1, from coordinate 25,454 downwards.
GCTTCCCAATGGTTCACAAAACACATTAGCCAGAAGTAAAATGGTACAGTGTGACTATCTCCTCAAAAAAGGGTTTGATTTGTTTGATCACTGCAAAGGAGAGTGAATCGATGGATTTGGGTATACGTTTTGAGGGATCATATTTTGGCCAAGGCTAACATTTTGCCAAGCTCTCTCTGAATTACACGTTCCAGTAAGCAATTTAGAAAAAGTACAGGTACACTATTTAAGTGGTATTAATATTGAAATGTTACCCAAATAACTGTTGTTAAGACAAATACGAAAATTGGTTCTCAAATTGGTTACTTTACCAGGTTAAAGTAAGTTTAAATAAAAAAGTAATAGGTGACAGCGAACTCAGCTTAGCTGGTGCTGTGTGTGGGATCAGTTATGGTCTTGTCAGTAATTACTGTCCTCGGCTGACTGAGACGGCGTGGCGACACAACCAACCAGTTTATGCCAACTATAGGGCTCCAGTGGCAATTAAAGATGCAAGTTAAAATGATCCTCTACCAAATCAGTCATAGACTCTGTAAAACTTCTATTTTACAGGGTGGCAAGCTAATTTATCTACTCTCCTGTGTGGTGAATTAATTAAATTCAGACTTCTGAGACGAGAAAGAGTTTCTTTCATGCTTCTTCCTCTCCTCACTGTGTCAAAAATTCCACCCTATTCATTTTATAATGCACTAATTTTAACAAGACCCCTGTAAAGTGCAGTTTAGAGGACAGGGTGTAATTTATGATGCACCTGTCCCACTCTGCTTTTGAGAGCCATCAAAGGCTTTGTCATTACTTATGTCTTCATATCAACAGGCTGAGGCACATTGAGATCAGAGAGAACATTTATGTATTAAAACGACATTCTGGGATTTGAAAAACATAAGTATCTGCATCACGCTGTAAAAGAAAACATGTAAATTAAATTTGTAACTGTAAGGCAACCAGCTGCAACCATGTTGTGTGTTTGCTAAACTTATTTGCTCATACTTACTGATTGATTAGTTCACATTATGCAACTCAAGTATCAGTGAGATACGTTTTCCAAAACAGATGTAATGTGTTACTTATTGCACCCATTACTGATTACATTTTTCCGGTTGAGATGTTAACACTTTCTGTCATTCTAAACGCAGGTTGTACGTGACAGTTCCCTAACCGTAGCCTGGCTGGGTTCCAAAACAAATGGATGGCTTTTCAAGCATACAATGAAATTAAGGCCTGATGTGTAAAATCCGCAATTAGCATGGTCAATGTGCAGTCATCCGCAATTCATTTCTTGCACATATTTTCCTTAAATGTTTGTTAGAAATTGCAAAGACACTGTTGTATTCTTGTTTTTGGGTAAATACCACCACTTTACATATCCACACTGATTTTACTATGTCAAATTGTTTTCTTCCATTACCATTAACTACAAAAACTGGTACAACATTTCAATTAATGGGTGGGCAAAAATAACCAACTATAGCTGAACCAAACCATCTCTAAGCCGTGCCTTCAGTGTGTAACGGGCGTGCCTTTTCTTTAACAGTTCATATTAGACTGGATGCACGTCCATTAACCTCTGTATGTTCTGCGTTGGGTTCTATGTTGTGCTGAATGAAGGAAAGACCCGGACCACGACCAGCTGCTGATTTCTCTTTTAATGAAGGCAGAACGGTGGATTTGTCTGTACAAATCAACAGAAAAACACATAAGGCTCTGTAACATGCAGTCTCCTCCGCACAGCACACAGGTCTCAAGCCCCTCCTCCCAGCTAGTCTGGCGCGGACTGCACATACATACGTGACTGATAAAACTTTTAGTATTAACAGCAAAAATACTTTTAAATGAAAGTGTGAAAACGAATTAAATAAATTATAGAATGCTCAATGTATTTGACAACATGAATTTCTTTCACATGCTTAATACAACCAGTGTAAACACATGTGAACACTATGCCAGATGAATTATAAAGAATATTATGCACATACCTTGGTCTGAATACAACATTCAGGCATAAATATAGGCAATAAAGCATATCTTAAACATATAAAAAATATTAATCAGGATTTGGTGACATTTCAATCGTAAAAGTAAAGATATAATTTCAACCCAGTTACAAGTGCAATTTCCCAGTGTGACTCAATGTAGCATTGCCAACCATGACTGTATTTGTTAGTGATATAGACATAATTATTATTGGAATGGAATCTTTTTTGATGATCTGAAAGCCTTCAGGGTTAAAAGATCCATCAATATTCACTGAGGGCATGGCAAAATTATTTCATGGTTACGTTCCCAGAACAGACACAGCTGTGAGTCATTGGAAAGCCTAAAAATTCTTTAGGATTGCCAGAATGTCACTACTGGCCTGCAAACCGAGCAGTTCCCATTGGAAAATAGCCTTGAGGTGGTTGTTGTGTATGAATTCCAAGGACGTATATATGCCAGGACACTCCTGTAAAAGAGATTTTTAATCTCAGCGAGTCCTTTTCCATGTTAAATAAAGTACACTTGGAAAAAAACAGAACCTTAAAATAAGGTGTACTAAAGGACACACAATTTAATAATACAACATTACAGAAATGGTTGAAAACTCTACAAGTAACTTAAAAGAAAAGGCACACAGAATTATTTGAATGTGTTTTAATAATGGACCCAGAATTAGTAGTTTAAATTAAAGTGGTGTGACGTGGAATGACGTGCAAATCATTTATCCCTGAATATAATTGAAAATAGTAAAAAGACAACATATCAAATGTTGAAACTGAGAAATGTTATTGTTCTGGAACAATACATTTTTCCCCATTTTGAATTTGATACCAGCAGTTTCAAAAAAGTTGGGACAGGATCATGTTTATCACTGTGTTGCATCTCCTCTTCCTTTAACAATACTATGTAAGAGTTTGGGAACTGAGGAGACCAATTGCTGTAGTTTTAAAAGTGAATGTATTCCCATTCTTGCTTGATATAGTATTTCTGCTGCTCAACTGTTCGGGGTCTCCTTTGTCTTATTCTGTGTTTCATAATGTGCCAAATGTTTTCAATGGGTGACCAGTCTGGACTGCAGGCAGGCCAGTTTAGCACCCGGACTCTTTTACTACAGAGCCATGCTGTTGTAATATGTGCAGAATGTGGTTTGGCTTTGTCTTGCTGAAATAAGCCTGTTTATACTGTATATATTTTTCAGCATTAATGCTGCCTTCATAGATGTGCAAGTCACCTATGCCTTGTGCACTAATGCACCCAAATACCATCGTGAATGCTGGAATTTGAACTGTGCACTGATACCAAGCCGGATGGTCCCTGTCCTCTTTAGCCCGGAGGACACGGCGTCCGTGATTCCCCAAAATAATTTCAAATGTTGATTCGTCAGACCACAGACCACTCCGCCTCAGTCCATCTTCAATGAGCTTGGGTAGAGTTTTTACTTGCATTTGTGGATGCAGCGACGTACTGTGGTTTCTGGAAGTGTTCCAGAAACCACAGACAGTGGTTTCTGGAAGTGTTCCTGAGCCCATGCAATGATTTCCACTTCCGAATTGTGTCTGTTTTTACTGCAGTGCCGCCTGAGGGCCCAAAGATCACGGCCATCCAATATTGGTTTTCGGCCTTGTCTCTTGCATACAGGGGTTTCTCCGGATTCTCTGAATCTTTTAATGACATTATGTACTGTAGATAATGAGATCCCCAAACTCTTTGCAATTTTACATTGAAAAACGTTATTTTTAAATCTTTTGCAGTATTTGCCCATGCTGTCTTTCACAGAGTGGTGAACCCCTCCTCATTCTCACTTCTGACAGACCCATCCTCTCTGGAATTATCTTTTAATACCCAATCAAGTTACTGACCTGTTGCCAATTGACCTGACTGACCGACCGACCAACCGATATTCAAACTTGGTGTGATGTTAATGCGTGACAAAATGATCTAATATCAAGATGCTATACCCACGCACAACACGTGTAGTGGTGTAGTGGTTAAAGACACTGCGTGTCCCGTTTGAATCCAGCGACGGCAACAGCATTCATCTCTTGTAATTGCAGGCTGGCTGAACTAGGCTTGCTTGGTTCCTTCTCTTGTTTAGCATTACACAACTTTTCCAATCTTTTGTTGCCTCTGTCCCAACTTTTTTTAAACATCTTGCTGGCATCAAATTCAAGGTGGGCATATGTTTTTCAAGCAAGAATAAAATGTCTCAGTTTAAACACTTGATATGTTGTCTTTGTACTATTTGCCGGACCATGTAAGCAGAGCCAGCCAAGAAGAGCAAATCTTTCTTACTGACTGACTGAGTGACTGACCACCCCTTGTTAAATAGCATAGTGGTTAGAGACATGGACCTACAAGCAATAGGTCCCTTATTCGAATCTCATCACAGCCAAAACAAATTATGCGTTAGGATTTGTTCCGGATAGACAAACCCTTCCCTGGATACAACTTTCAGTAGGTATGTTATAGTAAGCCTAAAATAAAACTGTTTATATTGCGACTATTTCTGGTGGATTTTTGGAGTACGCGTCTGTGCATGATTTTGGGGTAGTATAAGCTAGATCAAAACCCCTTGGGCAGTAAAAGAGTAGGGGTTTCCTCGTCTTTTCACTTGACGAAAAAGTCAGTTATCGTCACCTATATTGATAGTTATTGTATCAATGTTATTCACAAATGAAAGAAAAACTAACTTTTTGTACCATGAAATGAAATAGCTTTGGCTGTGTAAAGTTCATTCAGTCTCACTAGAAATTGCTCAATTCTTACGACTATTCCAAGTAGTAAGTTAGTAGATACTAGTAAGACTTTTACTGGCTAATAAGCTATTAAAACAGCCTGTGGCAAAAGCTATACATTTTATAGATGTCATTTGTGGTGGAGGTAAACTTAATAAGAAACGTTATTCAGTTTAACACAATGCTTAATGGTGTCAGGCGGAATATTCAAACTTGGCATGATGTTCATGCATGACAAAATTATCAAATGTCGAGATGCTATACTGACACTGGGCAAACATGTAGTGATTAAGGACACTGTCTCTCATGTGGGAGACACGGTTTCGAGTCCACTAAGGGCAACAGTATTTGTCACTTTTAATTGTGGGCAGGCTGAACTAGGCTTGCCTGGTTCCTTTTCTGGTTTCTATTGAATATAGGGTATAATTAATTTGCACATGATTGCATTCTGTTTTCATTTAACTTTTTACGCAGCATCCCAACATTTTTGGAAACAGAGTTATAATTAGATTCCACAGAAAAAAGTCAAATTCATTGCAAATACAAAACATAAAACAGTTGACAGCATAAATTTATATCCCATTGGATTTAGGTCCTAGCTTTGACTGGGCCACTCCAGGACATTGTTCATTTTGTTTTTAAGCCACTCCAATTTTGTCCTGGTGGTGTGATGCATCTTCTATGTCCGGATTATTGATCCAACTCTGCTCACTGGGATATGCAAACGTTTGGATATTATTTTGTAACCTTTTCCTAATCTATACCATGAATAATTGCCAAAGGCATTATATACAAATAAATTGGTCCTACACCCTCATTGCCTGGTAACAATGAAGCAATATTGTCTAGCATTTTAAGTTAGGATAAAGCTAAGCTCACAATAATTCGTAAATTCAAATTTAAGAATCAAATAAATAAAGAAATTGACAGAAATTTGATTCATTTTTCTAATTGCAGACTGTAGATTAAAGCTGCTTCAAAGCAGGGTTGCACTGCCAGTGACAGTGTCTGATTCTTTGTTGATGACATAGAAATCCTTTAGAAACCTAAGGGAGATACCAGCTAGTGCTTAAATTACAGACTGAACAAACTTGTGTCCCAAATGGCTTCTTATTCCCTACATTATGCATTACTTCCTCCCTGAGCCCTGGTCAAATTTAATGAACTAAAATGTGGAATAGGGTGCTTTTCAAGACCAATCCCACCCCAGAAACACTAAGACTCTGTAAGAGGAACCCGAAAACCTCTGAGAACAATGAAGTGATTTGGATGCTACATCGCACCTTCTGCCTTTCCTTCATTTCCTATGCTCCTTGACAAAGTTCCTTCTTATATGATTACATGTTTCTTGGATGCATGTTCTGCCGACAATTAACAGGAGTGATAAAGCCTCTGGAAAAAACATCTCTAACGTACAATTATGAACACAAATGTCTTCTCCCTTTATTTCCTTCACAACAAGGTACAGTACAACTTCCCTGGCAAACACACAGTGTAACTGAACGGCACTTTCACTGCTCAAGGCTGTTTGCTGGCTCTCTTACACTATAGCAGGCTACAGATGAAAAGACACTTAGAAGTCTGATCTAAATGCACAGCAGGTTGGAACCACAAAGCTGGCAGTGATGTGTCTCTTCTGCAGTCATGCAGTCACTTAACCATCTGGCCTGCGAGGAACACTTTGGGTGCAGCCAAATTCTCAGAAACTCTGAAACCAAAACTCCAGACGACAGAAAGTCAAAAGCTTTTGATGTTATTTAAATGGTTTGCTTTCTTGCACAGACAAATCTCTCCAGTGTTAAATCAACACTTTATCACCTATGGGTTTTCCAACCACCTGTCCACATGTAATGCTGCAGCACTGACTTGAAGCCAATCCAGAGCCTCACCCTACTGCCCCTTTAACACACAGGACGAGCAATTAGTGTTAATTCGATCAAAACAAATAAATGTGTTTTACAAAGTGTAAAGAGATGAGACCACATATGAGACTATATCTTATTACACATTCCATTGGTCAGTTGTCTGGATTGCTGTAACAAAGGCTATTGCTAACTGTGGCTATTGGACCTAGGCATTCTGTGGATGAAAATATCCTCTAAAACATGAATCAAACTGTATGGTCACATAATCACAGAATCAATCATTAACCATACTAGTTCAAAAGTTCACTTCAAAAACAAATAGTAGCCTAAATACTAGAGAAGTAAGGTGTTTTTTTATTAGTGAAGCGGGGAAATGAACGTTGCACACTGGGAGAGGAGGGCTGAACAGATGATGAGTGGGAGTATGGACTGTTTAACTTCGCTCTCATGCCTACTTTGGCATAGCCTTGCTGACGTGACCTAACTCTGGCCTCAGTAACGCTTCATTTGGATTGTCAATCTGTAGACACTTTATAGACTATCTACACAGCAAAATCCGATCAGTAAATTGAACACTGTGGGTGTTCAATTTTTAAGTTTTGCAGAGAATATATGAGAACCACCTAAAAAGTGTAGAATTAACACTTTTCAAAGTGTTAGTCTTTTGATAGTTCTGCAGTGTTACTTTCTTAACACCAATTGAATAATCATTCAACACTTTTTCAGATGATCACAACACTTTCAGGTGTTGTGTAATTTGCACTTACTCAGTTAGCATTGTTGTGTAATTTAACGCTAGCTCAGTAAGCATAAAAGCATTAATTGCTTGCTTGTATTTAACACTTTACACTCGTAATTTAACATCTACCGTGTAAAAGGTACACCAAATCAAATCAAATGTGTGGTTGTTCAAGAAACTGCAGACAGCAATTTTAAAACAGCAAACATTTATTCCATTTGATTAATCAATGAAAATACCATTATACATAGATTTTAGTGGCCGAGTGGGTGGGGGGCTCCTCAGCTAAGGTTCATACCAATGGGAGAGAAAGCTCCGCCTCACATTACCAGATTTGTGATGCATGGCAAGAAAAATCCCCAGATGCAAATAGTGAACACTTTAAGTGTTAGACTCACACAACACTGAAATTGTACACCAATGTTAACTAAACATTTACAAAAGGTGGTGTTGAAAGTTAGACAAAGTAACACTACATCAACACCAAAACAGCTGACACCAGGATATTAACACTGCCAGTTTTGCTGGGTACAGACTATCAAAGAAAATGTAAATTAACTATCTACTAACAGTAGCCTTAACCTTAAATCTCGTCATATCCCTAACCATTTCCCTAACTCTTACCCAACACGTATTCTAAACGTAACCTTGGCAAACATTTGTGTTTTGTGACAGTTTGTGGAGTGTTACTACCTGTAGAGCATCTACCGATGATGATCTTGACTATCCATATGTAACCCTGGCCTGGGCTTTGAGCAGAGTCAGGACAACAGTATCCAGCTAAGAATACAGTGTAACCTTGGCCTGGGCTTTGAACAGAGTCAGGACAACAGTATCCAGCTCAGAATAAAGTGTAACCTTGGCCTGGGCTTTGAGCAGAGTCAAGACAACAGTATCCAGCTAAAAATAAAGTGTAACCTTGGCCTGGGCTTTGAACAGAGTCAGGACGACAGTATCCAGCTAAGAATAAAGTGTAACCTTGGCCTGGGCTTTGAGCAGAGTCAAGACAACAGTATCCAGCTAAAAATAAAGTGTAACCTTGGCCTGGGCTTTGAACAGAGTCAGGACAACAGTATCCAGCTAAGAATAAAGTGTAACCTTGGCCTGGGCTTTGAGCAGAGTCAAGACAACAGTATCCAGCTCAGAATAAAGTGACAACTGCAACACTTACAGTGTGCACCTTGGTGTACGTCTGAACCAACATCACCACAGTAGTCATGGACAAAATATGACAGCTATATGTGACAGCCGGAGTCCTAAAGTGATAGTTAGCAAATCTACGCCATGAGGGCCAGGCACATTTTATAAAACAGAACTACCAGGCTGATAGGAAAATGACTTAATAAATAACAAAATAATAAAGCATTCAGTTCTATTGCCTGGATGTAAAAAAGCCAGAAAGCCCCAGTCATGACAATATAAAACACATTTCCAAATCGGAATGTTCTATAGCTTACAAACATCTTTTTTTATCACGTTTAACACACAAAGTTTGAGTGCAGTACAGTTCTCGTAATCAACATGTTGGATGCAGGAGAAATGGGCAGGAGTAAAGACCAGAGCGACTTGACAAGGGCCAAATTGTTATGGCCAGGTGACTGGGTCAGAGCATCTCTGAAACAACAAGGCTTGTGGGGTGCTCCCGGTCAGCATTGGGGAGTACCTACTGACAGTGGTCTGAGACAAACCACAAAGCGGAGACTGGGTGTTGGGTGCCCAAGGCTCATCGATGTGCGAGGGCAACGAACGGGCTATCCCGTCTGGTCTGAACCTGCAGAATGTCTACTGTGGCACAAGTCAGAGAACATTTTAATGACGGTTACGGGAGGAATGTGTCACAACACATAATGCATCGCACCCTGCTGCGTATGGGGCTGTGTAGCCACAGACCAGTCAGAGTGCCCATGATGACCCCTGTCCAACATCGAAAGCACCTACAATGAGCACTCAAGTGTCAGAAGGGGACCTTAGAACAGTGGAAGATGTCGCCTGGTCCAATGAGTCCTGTTTTCTTTGACATCACCCGGAAGGCTGTGTACATGTGAGCCGTTTACCTGGGGAGGTGATGGCACCAGGATGCACTGTAGGAAGACGACAAGCCGGTGGAGGGAGTGTGATGCTCTGGACAATGTTCTGCTGGGAAACCTTGGGTCAGGGCATTCATGTGGATGTCATTTTGACATGTGCCATCTACTTAACATTGTTACAGACCAGGTACACCCCTTCATGGCAATGGTATTCCCTGATGGCAGTGGCCTCTTTCAGCAGGTGTGGAGTGAATGCACCCTCTCCCTTATCAGCGTCGGGCCAATACCCCAGGGAGAACCACCTGGCCCGGGGCTGTGGATTAGGGCCCTTGTTGCTTTAAAGAAACGCAGCTCGGCTTCCAACCCTTGACAAGGTACACCTGCCTCAATCAGGCCTTGTCAGCAGCTCCGGGCAGCAGAAAGTGGAAGGAGTGAAGAGCAGGATGCTGGTCTGTGCACCTGGGTTTGGTTTAGTTTCTGTTTTTGATTTCATCCACTTTTTGTTAATAAATGTCCTTCAGGGCCCATAACACTAGCACTGTGTCCGTTCCCTATGTCTCGCCTCGTTACACAGCATAATGCACCCTGCCACACTGCACACATTGTTCAGGAATGGTTTGAGGAACACGATGAAGAGTTTAAGGTGTTGCCCTGGCCTCCAAATTCCCCAGATCTCAGTCCGATTGAGGATCTGTGGGATGTGCTGGACCAACAAGTCAAATCCATGGTGGCTCCACCTCCAAACTTATAGGACTAGAAGGATCTGCTGCTAATGTCTCAATGCCAGATACCACAGGACACCTTCAGGGGTCTTGTAGAGTCCATGCCTCGGGGGGTTGACGCTGTTTTGGCGGCACACGGAGGACCAACAGCATGTTAGGCAGGTGGTCATAATGTTTTGGCTAATCAGTATATATAACATAAATAAGAAGAGTTTAGAGTTTAGTGGGGAGAGTTTAGTGCATGTGAGCAGGCCCGCCGATGGGGGGGGGCAAACGGGTCTGTTGTCCCGGGCCCAGGGTAGGGGGGGGGGCACAGAACTGACATTGGGTTGACATTAAAGGGCCCATCTAAGATTATCTCGTCCCGGGCCCAGGCAAGACTGTCAGCTGGCCTGCGTGTGGGTAAGGCCAGATTTTAGTGTGTGTGTGCATATTATTCAATACCGAAGGCCTAATGCAGTGAGACACATTGACATTGAGAACCTTTAATTTGTCAGCCTTGTTTTACAGTTTTATGGCCTGTGGGGAGAACCTGTGCAACCTGATGGTTTCTAAGCCTGCCATTCAATAGTACAGAGAATAATCTATAGTCTGGGTGGCTGGGGTAATTTACTATTTTTAGAGCCTTCCTCTGACAACAGCCATTGTAGAGGCTTTGGATGACAGGAAGCTGGCTGTTTCTAGAGAACAGATGCCAAGAACTGAGTGGGGTGAATTATGTTGGAAAAACGTCAACTTGTGATTTTTATTTGGTACATGCAAACACAAGGAAAAAAAAAGCATCTTGCTTTTTACTTGCAACAATTATGTTTGGCGGAAACTTTACCGGAGAGGACATCCATATGTTCTATATGCATCATTTCAGATCACCACTGTTGGTAACTGGATAAAAAAACCTAGCCAGTGGAGATTTTGCAGTGCGCTCCTAACCCTCTCTTGGCACTAATCTCACGTCTGTCTATCTCTCTACCAATCTTTTCCACTGGTCGCACACTTCTGTCTCTACTTTCTTTCCCTCTCTTCTCTCTTGACTTGTCAATCTTGATTCATCTCCTCCATCCCTATCTCTCCATCTCCTAAATGCTTCTCTCTTCATCCACTTCAACCCCCAATTCCTCTTACTCATCGCTCATTGGCTCAGATCTCCTCACTAAATAGGCAATAGTTCTTCTCTGGTTATACCCCTTCCTCCTCTCCATTAGGTGTCCTCCTCCTCTCCATTAGGTGTTCTCCTCCTCCTCCTCTTCCATCTCTTGTTCCTGCTTCCCTGTTTCTAATCTGATTCAGTACTTAATTTTGAAAGCAGAGGAGGTATTTTGACATTTTCCATTCTCCATTATGATCATTTGTCGAGGATATTAAAGGGTGTAAGACTCGCGTTTCATAACATTATTAAACTTTCCCTGGTCATCAATTACAGCCTGACTGTCTTTTGTCTCACTCTGTTCCTCCGTCTTTCTTGTTCATTCTCTCGTCTTTTTGTCTTGTCCTCTCTCTCCTTCACCCTCTTTCTGTCTGTCCTTTTCTCTGTCTACTCTCCTTCACTCCTTCCTTTGTCCACAACCTCCTTCCAACTCTTTCTGACCTTGTACAATCAGAAAGCATGTAAGATCGTCCTCACCTTCTTCAGCACGATCTGATCTGGGTCTGCCATAAACTGCAACACATCTTACGGTTGTCTGAAAGGGTAATTGCCAACCACCTGTCCTCCGTTGACATCCTACATGAGTTACGGTCCCTATGGCGCCCTGCTGTTCCAAAACAGCCCCTCCTTAAGGCAGAGGGCAGCTTGGCAGTGCAAGTGAATCATTTACATTTACCGAACAATCCTGCCTAAAGTGGAGTGTTTAAGGGGCAGAAAGTCAAAATACTGGGTAACCTTTTTTTTATAAACCAAAACAAAAAATCCAAAACAGTATAAAAAAGTTTATAAGCCCACACCACAAATGAGGAAAAAAAGCCCAGGAATGTGTCCAAATGAAGAGCCTCTCAGCTCATCTCCTTGGCTGCTTCAGTCATCATCAAGCCCTATAATTGAAGTTCGGGGCAAATCATGCCATTTTATTCATTAATGCATTATTCATCAATGTAGATTTTAAAATAGCATCTGGTAGGGATGGGTATCAAAAGATGGTTCCTGACAGAATGTACTGGCTTTGACCAGAATCTTATGGTCCCTGTGTGGAAATGTGTGCACTGAAGGCAATTGCTAGTCATGGGTTTTGAATTACCCTGCCTAGAGGAATATTTTATGATTCCAATACTCAGCCAATAACTAACATATTCCAAAGCCATCCTTCTCTGCTCAAAGACGTTTGCATTACAGTTGAGAAACACTGAGAACAGTCAATCAATCAATCAAACAAATTTATTTATAAAGCCCTTTTTACATCAGCAGTTGTCACAAAGTGCTTTTACAAAACACTCGGCCTTAAACCCCAAGGAGCAAACAACAGTAGTGTTGAATTTCAGTGGCTAGGAAAAACTACCTAAGAAGGCTGAAATTTAGGAAGAAACCTAGAGAGGAACCAGGTTCAGAGGGGTGACCAGTCCTCTTCTGGCTGTGCCGAGTGAACATATTAAGAGTACAAATTGTAATAATTAATAAATGCATGTGGGCTGAGTCAAGAGTTTATTTAAACCTAGTCCAGGTCAGAAGCATGACCAGATGGACAAGGACAGGGACCATGGGGGGGGGGCAATGGTGTCAGCACAGTGGCAGCTGAAATCGTCCGGTATCGTCTTGATCTGCAACATAACCAGGAGGACTTTGGACCGGGACAGCAACAGGTCTTTCAAGCCTGGTACTCCTCAGGTATGGGCCGAGACCTCATGTCCTCCTAAGTTTAAAATGGCAGGAGAGAGGGAAAATGCATTCTTTAGGTCTACAAGGTTTTATAGTGGAGAAGGAGAACTGACCCTACTCCCCCAGCACAATAATATAGCAGTGTAAGACCTTGGGGCTGAGACAGGGGGGTCCAGTGACACTGTGGCCCTATCTGGGGGAGGCCCCAGACAGGGCCCAACAGGGAGGAAATCAATCCACCCACATTGCCAAGCATCAAGAAAAGGGACACCCACCAACCGCAACCACCCTGAATGATGGCTGAGTATTGCCTGCAGAGTACATCCCAATTGCACAAGTGCACAACAGAGAGACAATAACAAGCCAGTGACTCCGCCCCCGAATTGCATTGAGGGAGGGCATCCCAGTGGCGATGAGAGCCCACCTGGCAAGACAGCAAGGGTGGACAGTATCAAGCCTTTCTGGTCATCTTCACGCCCCAGGGCACTTAATCATAAACCATGCTGTAGAGATGAGTCTTTAGTAGACACTTCAAAGTTTGCACTGAGTTTGCATTTCTAACCTTAATTGGCAAATCATTCCACAGTATTGGAGCTCTATGAGAGAAGGCCCTGCCTCCGGCTGTTTATTTAGAAATCCTAGGTACAATTAAAAGGCTTGCATCTTATGATCTAAGGTTACGTGTAGGTATGAATGTCTGGATCATTTCGGCGAGGTAAGTAGGAGCAAGTCCATTTATTGATTTATAGGTTAACAATAAAACCTTAAAATCAGCCCTAACCCTAACAGGCAGCCAGTGTAAAGAGGCTAGTACTGGAGTAATGTGTTCACATTTTTTTGTTCTAGTTAGGATTCTAGCAGCCGTGTGCAGCACTAATTGAAGTTTATTTATTGATTCATCAGGGTAATCGGAAAGAAGAGCATTGCAGTAATCTAATCTAGAAGTAACAAAGCATGGATTAGTTTTTCTGCATCAGTTTTTTATAGAAAGTTTCTGATTTTTGCAATGTTTCAAAGATGAAAATAACTCTTGAGACATATTTTATATGTTCATCAAAGGAGAGGTCAGGGTCAAGGGTAACGCCGAGGTTTCATACAGTTTTTTGGGATACGACCATGCAGCCGTCGAGGTTCACAGTGAGATCTGCCAACAAAGCTCTTTGTTTCTTGGGTCCTAAAACGAGCATTTCTGTTTTTCTTGAGTTTAAAAGCAAGAAGTTCTCTGTCATCCACTTCCTAATATCTGAAACGCATGCTTCTAAAGTAGCAAATAACAGTGAAAATTGACATTGTGATTCCGGATTACATCATCCAGAGGCAGCATATATAGTGAGAACAATAATGGGCCCAGAACCGAGCCTTGAGGAACACCAAAACATAACTTTGATTTGTCAGAGGATATGCCATCCACACATACAATCTTTCAGATAAATAAGATTTAAACCAGGCTAGAACATGTCCACATAGCCCAATATGGGTGTGATCAATAGTGTCAAAAGCAGCACTAAGATCAAGAAGCAACAGGACGGATGCGGAACCTTTGTCTGAGGCCATTAGAAGGTCATTTGTTACCTTCACGAGTGCAGTCTCAGTTCTATGTTGGGGTCTGAAACCGGACTGGAGCATTTCATAAATGTTATTTGTCTTCAGGAAGGCATTCAGTTGTTGGGAAACACATTTTTCTAAGATTTTTGAGAGGAACGGGAGGTTCGATATTGGCCTATAATTGTTTAATATGTCTGCGTCCAGATTAGATTTTTTTAGAAGAGGCTTAATTTCCGCTATTTTTAGTGAGTTTGGTACACATCCGGAGGAAAGGGAGCAATTTATTATGTTCAACATTGGCTGACCTAGCACAGGAAATAGCTCCTTAAGTAATTTTGTTGGAATCGGGTCTAGCTGACAATTTGTGGGTTTAGAACTCATCACAAATTAAGTGAATGTGTCGAGCGATACGGGATAAAAAAATTCAAGTGTCCCCACTGACACCTGGTCAGGGAGGTTCAGGACATTCTCAGGACAACTGAGATTTGGGGGACTATAACTATTTAAGGAGGAATCTGTTATTTGTTTTCTAGTGGTGATGATCTTTTCATCAAAGTAGTTCATGTATTCATTACAGCTAAAGTGAAGACCCACTTCACTTGTTGAGCATTGCTTTTTTGTATACTTGCAACTGTATCGAAGATAAATTTTGGGTTGTTTTTGTTCACATCAATCAGGTTGGAGAAATAAGCTGATCGACCAGATGTGAGTGCTTTTCGGTATTGTAGTGTACTGTCTATCCAGGCTAGTCTGAATACTTCCAACTTGGTGGAGCGCCACTTTCGCTCCAATTTTCTGGAGGCTTGCTTGAGTGCTCTAGTATTGTCTGTGTACCAGGGAGCAAGTTTCTTGTTGCATATTTATTTTGTTTTTAGTGGTGCAACCGTATCTAAAGTATTTTGCAGTGTTGAGTTTAGATCCTCGATTAGATCGCTTGCGGATTTATTTACTCTGTCGTTGATGAGCGAGCTTGTAAGAATATCAAGAAATCTATTTGTAGTCCGAGAATTTATAGTACGACTTTTGAAACTCATTGCTTGCGGAGTAAGTGGATTTCTTGTTTTAACGGTAAATGTAATAAGACAGTGATCCGATATTCCAGGATTTTGGGGGGAAATTATTAGATCTACAATATCTATTTCTTGTGACAGGACTAAATCTAAGGTATGATTGTGGCAGTGCGTTGGACCTGAGACATGTTGGATAAAACCCATTGAATTATGGCTTCAAAGGCTTTTTGAAGAGGGTCATTGGACTTTTCCATATGAATATTGAAATCGCCAAAAATTTGAATACTATCTGCCATGACTACAAGGTTAGACAAGAATTCTGGAAACTCACTGAGGAACATTGTGTATGGCCCGGGGGGCCTGTAAATAGTAGCTATGTAAAACGATTCATCAGCCTGGTTAAGTTTCATGATTAAAACTACAATAGAATGAAAACCAGTGATGTGTTTAAGAGTAAATTTATATTTTCTGTCATAAATATTAGCAACACCCCCTCCTTTTTGGGATGCACGGGGGATATGATCACTAGTATAGCCAGGAGGAGAGGCCTCATTTAGGGCAGTAAATTCATCAGGCTTTAGCCATGTTTCACACAAGCCAATAACATCTAGTTTATGATCAGAGATTAATCCATTTACTGCAACTGCCTTTGGAGCAAGGGATCTAACATTTAGGAGTCCCATTTTGAGATGCGAGGTGAGACAGTCATTTTCATTTGTGACCGAGGTGGAGGAAGGCTTTATCTTAATAAGTTTGCTATTGTTAGCACTACCTTGTTTAACTTTTCTCAGCCTGGAACGATAGGCAAAACTGTACTAACTACTCTGGCTATGCTATCGAGAGACTCCACTATGCTAGCAGGCTGGCTAACAGCCTGCGGCCTGACCTGCACCCTATCTCATGGTGAGACTATAGGAGTGAGACTCCTGTCAATGTTCCTAGATAAAAGAAGAGCACCACTCCAGCTAGGATGGAGTCCGTCGCACTAGTGCACATGGCATGGGCGACTTGCACATCTGTGAAGGCACTATTAATGCTGAAATATACACAGGTCTTAGAGCAACCTATGTTGCCATCCAAAAATGTTTTTTTTCAGGGAAGGCCTTGCTTATTTCAGCAAGACAATGCCAAACCACTTTCTGCATGTAATACAAAAGCATTTCACCATATTAAAAGAGCCTAAACTGGCCTGCCTGAAGTCCAGACCTGTCATTCATTGAAAACCTTTGGCACATTATGAAATGGAAAATACGACAAAGGAGACTCCGAACTGTTGAGCAGCTGAAATCCTATATCAAGTAAGAATGGGAAAACATTTCACTTCCAAAACTACAGCAATTGGTTTCCTCAGTTCCCAAACACTTACAGAATATTGTTAAAAGAAGAGGTGATGCAACACAGTGGTAAACATGCCCTTGTCCCAAATTTTTTTGAAAAGTGTTGCTGGCATAAAATTCAAAATGGCCATTAATTTTTTCAAAAACAATGCCATTTCTCTGGTTCGACAATTGACCACATAAATTGACAACATATTTATATCTTTGTGTCTTTGTACTGTTTTCAATTACATTTTGCGATTAAATGATTTGCCCATCATTGCATTTATTTGTATTTTACACAGTGACCCGAGTTTTTTGGAAACGGGTTTGTATATAACAGTCGGCTGAACTCTGAATGAGGCTGGTAGTCAGCCAAGTTGGTCCCAACCTGTTAGATTTCAGACCACATGGTCTAAAGCAAGGCTCAATGCCAGCTGAAACTAAAAGGTCTGTGAATGCTGTTTGGACTTTCCCCTAACTTTCACTAAGTAATTTGTGTTATTTGTGTTATTCCCCTCTAGGAGCATATTTGGTCCTTTAATAAATGTCCACTTAGTCACGCAAGTTTCATTTTGAAATGAAAGCGAGACTTGTATGTGACATCCAGGTAATAAACAGACACGAAAAGCAAGCTGAATGCGCAAAAAGACAAGATAGGATTAAACACGTCTCATTTCACTGGTATCGACTCTAAACTCTGTCTCGAGTATATCGCCAAAATAGCACAGAATGCCGGTGCACAAATTCAGGTAATGATAACTTAACCTTATACAGTATTAGCCTGCCCAGCTAGCTAATTTGTCACGGTTTTGTATGGCGCAGGCAGGACTCAGGTGCAGCGGGATGTCAATAATCTATTATTTAATAAACTTAAGTACTCAAAACTTTGAGGAACAACATTTGTTACGTGGAACAGGAAACAGCCACACTAACATTAACAATGAACAACAAAGACACAGGGAACGTGGGAAACTAATTTGGGAGTTAACGAGGAGCAAACGAGAAACAGGTGTACACAGTGAACACAGGAGCGTCACACAGAACCAGCACAACTAAAACCAAAATACATTTAACATGGAAATGTAACAAAGTTTGACTGTTTTGTATCATTTATGATAGTTAGCTCTATTCAACTTTCATAACATCATAAAATGTTTGGTTTATGTGAAGGAAAAGTCTGGATTGTTAATTTCCAATATGGTTAGTCTGCATGACACTCATGGAGTTATAAAAGACATGAAAATTATCCCCACTAATAACGAAAAAACACTCTTGACCTTAACACCTAACAGTAGCCATAAAAAGACCCCAATGCTTTTCTGTTATGTAAAAATTTTTATAACCCTGACATTTTGCCCTATTAATTTCCACCCAGGTTACCAATCTACCATTCCCAAAGAATGATTACACAGAAGCCCCTGCTGTTTAAGACCTGCTAAAGGCAGCGTGACAAAAAGAAACCACTCAAACGCGGTTTCAGCATGATCCAAGGCCAGTCATATTGTACACTGGATTCAAGGTCTGTGAAAGCCTCAAAGCTGTCTTTCTGTAGTGGCACACCTGATTTAATTAGTCAGCTAATGATAATGCCCTTGACACATTCAATCAGGTGGGCCAGATTATAGTTAAAACATGAATGCCAAACATCTACAGAGGGTTGGGAAACGCTTGTCTAATCCTCTGCCAGGGGTGTCAGACAAACTTCACAGAGGGACTAGTGTCTGTCGGTTTTAATACAAGGCAGCAGTCAAAACCGTCAAACACTCAGCCCTCTATGAAATGAGTCTGACGCCTTTAACCTTCCAACGTTCTGCTAGCTGATCTATGATCATATTGATCACATGAACATTTCAAATGCTCTGATTACTTTCTATGTACACTCAAATGTATGTTAGCATATTTTAATGTACCATTCATAGGCATATTACACTGATAGATGTCGTATGCCATGTCACTAGAATTTTATTGTCCAGAATGACGCTGTATCATTCGGTGCATTTGACAAATAAAAGACTGACTAGTTGCCATGGTTGGACACAGTGCATCCGTAAAACATGGGAGAAGCCTGTTTTTTTGTGATGTACAATGTATCAATCTGTGGTATTCACACCCACTTCTGAGAGTCCAGATGTACACACTTCATGCCTGTAGCTACCAGCTGGTCTATTGTCTGCTTCCATCTGTCCTTTGACAAGACATCCTCAACAGGTTAAATTGTCCTGGTCTGGCCACTTCTCCAGTAGGCTATGGATGTCATTGACCTTCCAATCAGATATGTCTAGTTGGGGGGACATGTGGATTTACTACAAATCCACAAGGGCTAACAAAATAAACAGACCTAATATCTCCTTAAACACAACATAGCGAAACAGACTGAAAACATTCAATTATGCACTCAAAGCTGTAAGTCCACATCTAAAACCTACCAAACTCAGCTGGGCCACTTGGCATTGTCAGTGTGCTGTGACTGGGATTCGAACACACGATTGCAATGACACATTTGTAAGGGAGTCTGAATCTTTTGAGGGCCTACTGTAAGTTTAGAATTTTAAACTGCTTATATAAAACAGAAATGGGAAAACAGCAATGGTGTGTTGTTAACCCAAATGGCAAAATAATTAAAAAAATGTCTATTTTGAAGTTACATACAGTTTTCATATTTTCCACAGCAAACCATCATATAAGTCTCCCTAGTAAACAACAACACTGGATCCTAGCTACTATCTTCCCTATAGGCACAAGACATTAAAAAGACATCTTCATAGTTGAAAATAAAATAAATGTCATGTGCTAGCTGGCAGCTTTTTCTTTTCTATAACAGTCCATCAGATTTATTATCTTTTTATATCGTGACACACTGGTTTGCTTTTGCAGACCTTTGCTGAGGTTGTGAGGTGTGTTTTTGTGAGTGCCTTTCTTGTTGTTTGAACTTGTTGTGAGGACAATGAAAGCCCCTCCCTTGGTTTGCCTATGGGCCAACGATTGTACTAGATTTACTATACAGGATGCGTTCCAATGCGCCTGTAATTGCAGCTTGTGTTGAGTATATTCCATGCCACCTACATTGCTCCCTCCTCACTAAGGAATACTGTGTAGGCAATAAGGAAATGTATCTAAAATACATCTAAAGCACTTTCATACCTCTGCACTGAACTGAACATCGTGTTAAGATAACCTTTGTTGAGTTGCAAACAAGAGGGTTTCAATTCATGTCCTGAAATGGAACACTCAGTTCACCCAATTAAGAGAAGCAAAGTTATACACTACCTGAAATGTCTGTCCTCTGATATTATATTATTATAATAAATGCACCTGATGACTCAATCTAATGGAAAATTATGTTGATGAATGGGTCTGGAATATCACTGTACCCACTTAGATTAAAGCCAACTTCCGGAAGACTCGGAAGAGTCAATCAGGAAATGTGTCCTCCTAAGCACATCCTCCTTATCACAGTTTGTTCAGCCAGAAGGTTTTTGCCAAAACCTACAGACTTGGAGCAGAGCACTCTCTCTGGTCAACAGCCTACTCATTCATCCCACAATGAACAAACCCACCAGAATGAACACACCCACTTCCCAACCGGGGCGATAATCCAAGGAGCGACTCAGCAAGAAAAAGTGGCCAGATTTCACCATTCATATTTTGGAGGCTGGAACATATCCAGGTCACTGGCTTAACTGAAATAGGGCTAAGCCCGGATTCATCCAGGCTGGATCCTGATAAATGTCTAGGACCCTTTAGTGGCGCACTGGTCAAAATCCCTACCTCACCGCTTATTCATTGTTGTGGAGTGTGGTATGTCCAGAGTTCAAATCCAAGTTGTGGCATGTTGGCAGTCATTTTTTTTTTTACAGCTCTTACTGGAAAAGGGCATAATCATAATTTTTACAACGTTGTGGTATTATTCCCACATTATATTGTGGACACGTTATGATATGTACAAGAATTTGAAATTGCAAAATATACATTCATGGGGGCATTTCATTGTTTTCATTGGCGGAGGATAGATGGTGGGAATGATAGAGGAGAGGTCCGTAATAGCAGTTGCCCAGAAGAAAACCCAAGCTGTAGAGATGTGTATACCATGGCCAGGAGCTTAGACTGCTACACCACCCTTGGCTACATAACACTTCTCGCTGCCATGGGCCTTCAGGTGCCCACATTTTGGGGTTGTATTTAAAGGTTTTCTACATACCCCCCACTCCCCAATTCCACAATAACCAACAGCAGTGCCGGCTCTAGCCTTTTGGGGGTCCTAAGCAATATTAGATTTGGGGCTGCCTCCCTCCTTATGGTTGGGGGCGCACAAGCTGTTAGGGGCCCCCTAGCGGTCGGCGGCCCTAAGCGACCGCTTATGTAGCTAATGCCTGGAACCAGCCCTGTCTTGTTTCAACAACTCCCAACAGGCTTCTGACAGTTGTCGTTCAGGGTTGTTTTCCACTCATGCCCAACCAGGAAGCATGCAGGGGCTTCAGTGAGTCACTAGATAGCATTGAGTCAAGTAAACCTCTGCCGATGTCTGCCAGTGTCCATCCCCAACACTCTCGGATGACGGCTGGCCAATACAGGTCACACAAAACTGCCACTGGTTGGTAGAAAGCATACCTTTTTCCCGTATAGACCAGTCAGTTTTCAATTAGCTGGCACGTTGGCCGATTGAAGGAGTCTAAAATGCTAAGAGACCAGGAAATCTCAGTTGATGATGCCTTCCTCTTTGCCTAGGCGACACTAACCCACTTGCATTACCCATGGGGTTTACTAGCTACTTGTCAACAAGTGGCACAGTATATACTTTTTTTATAATGACCTCAAAACTGTTTCTTGAATGTCCCAGACCTTGCAGCACTGTAAGCTAAGCAGCTGTGTCACAAAGCCTGGGGAGAATGCCAGATTCTCTTTGATGTTTCAAAAGGGATGTGGCCATCTGTCATTTCAGGCCGTTGCGTTACAAATTCCAGGGCGGTGAGGCAGCGAAGTGACCTGTGACACGTTTCCTTCTTCCAACTTGTCCTCTTGAGCTCGAACATTGATACAGTAAATCACTGGAGGCAACTCATCGTCTAGAGAGACTGAGCAGAGTTTATCCTAGAATAATAACGATCTGGTATCTGTGCAATTGTACAATTGTACAACAATTGTACAACTTCATCAGGCTATTTTTAAAACATTTTAAGCAACAAATTGTAAAACAGTAGGGATTGGATATTACTCTGCAATCTAACATTGTTAAAAATAAAAAAAATGAAGTTAAGGTCGGCCATTTGCGTGTTATCGTGAAGAGTGTGAATAAAAGCGTTTTGGATACATGCCGGAACTCATGCCTGAATACACACATGTGGCTGGGCACAAGGATTTCTATTTTTATTACACTATAACAGTGTTTTCACACCTCTTTGCACCTCCTGGGTTTTGGTTTATGTATGCTATAACCAACTTGGGATTATAAAACGTAATTTAAATATTTTCAGTGTTTCAAAAGGATTTTCAGAAGGTTTCATATAAATCAAAACATAACCAGTAGGAGTTTTTGTCAGACCTGGTCTTCGGTATCAACATGAGGTGATACAAGCCCAGAACTAACACACAGTACATGCAACTAATCAAGGTCTTAAATAATTTGTGTTTTTGATCAGCTACATGCAGGTTTGGTAGTACTGTAATATAAATGTGGATACATGTTTTCTGTGGCGCACCGGAACTAGGAGATGAATTTAAACACTGGTCCAGGAGATAAAACATCTTAATGCTGGTCCCGGCGAAAACCAGAACACTGGTCCTGGAGATAAACCAGAATACTGGTACAGGAGATAAACCATAACACTAGTCCAGGAGATATTCCTAATTAACACTGGTCAAGGAGATAAACCAGAACACTAGTCCAGGAGATAAACCAGAACACTGGTCCAGGAGATAAAACTTCTTAATGCTGGTCCTGGAGATAACCAGAATACTGGTCCAGGAGATAAACCAGAACACTGGTCCAGGAGATATACCTAATTAACACTGGTCAGGGAGATAAACCAGAACACTGGTCCAGGAGATAAACCAGAATGCTGGTTCAGGAGATATATCTAATTAACACTGGTCCAGGAGATAAACCAGGACACTGGTCCAGGAGATTAACCTGAACACTGGTTCAGGAGAGAAACCAGAACACTTGTCCAGGAGGTAAACCAGAACACTGGTCCAGGAGATATACCTAATTAACACTGGTCCAGGAGATAAACCAGGATACTGGTCCCCAGGAGATAAACCCAATTAACCCTGGTCCAGGAGATAAACCTAATTAACACTGGTCCAGGAGATAAACCTAATTAACACTGGTCCAGGAGATAAACCAGGACACTGGTCCAGGAGATAAACCTAATTAACACTGGTCCAGGAGATAAAACTAATTAACACTGATCCAGGAGATAAACCAGAACACTGGTCCAGGAAATAAACCTAATTAACACTGGTCCAGGAGATAAACCAGAACCCTGGTCCCGGAGGTGAACCTAATTAACACTGGTCCAGGAGATTAACCTGAAAACTGGTTCAGGAATTTAACCTTTATCTTAGAATGTAGAACCAAGATTAAATGTATTCTGAGGCATTCTAGAACCAGGATTGTTTAACAACCATCTCAGAATGCAGACCAAAATCTTGGTCTATAGATACAAGCACTCCGTTTACAAGTAACTCAGCAATGAAAAGAAGTGCGGTCATCAGTGGCATAGCTGTCCGGGGTGCAGGGGGTGTGGCTGCATCAGGGCCCGCGGTGGGTGGGGGTCCCACAGTGTGTGGGGGTCCCGTGGTGGGTTGGGGGCCATGCTTGGCCGTTATATTAAATATTGTTGTGTATTTTTATTTGATATTGTGTTGTTCTATGTCGTTATCACATTCAGATGTCGGCTGTGAGGTTTATCTACGCCAGGATCGGCTTTACATGTCCCGGGGGGTGGGGGGGGCTGTAAGGACAGGTTGCACCGTGGCCCTGCGTCATCAAGCTACGCCACTGGTGGTCAGGGAGCCCTGAGGACAGACAATGACACTCAGTTCTGGTCCAATTCGGTCCAGTTCTAGTCCAATTCGGTCCAGTTCTGGTCCAATTTGTCTCTCTTGATCCCTAACATGGGCAACTTATCCTTATACCTCCATGCTTCTAAGCTGGAGATTGATTCAACACATGGAGAGGTTGACTTTTACACCCCCCCGACACACGCAAACACACGTCCATTTTAGCAATTTCCTTCTTCAATTTTTTTCCCCCATATTCCTAACCCCAGAGACCTACCCTACCCTTTTACCCTAACCCCTAAGCTATAAATTGCCTTTAGTCTCCTGGGAACTGACAAAATGTCCTGACAAGGTCAAATCTTCATTGTTTCGCTATCCTTGTTGGCATTTTTGGTACCAACCAGGTTAGTTAAATGTCTACACACAAACGCTTTAACTCTCCATGCTTCATTTAGCCTCCTGAATCCTTTTCCTTTTGGCTTTGTTCTCTCTTCCTCTCCTGAACAATATGTTTGGCATCATGTTAGTATTGGCCCCTAACGGAGCTGACAGAGCACAGCGAGAGAACACATTAAAGGTTTTAGCACAACAAAACAGTGTGGGTTCTATCATTAAATGCAGTGTGGGTTCTAGCTTAACAACACTGTGGGTTATTCATGGATCACACCTCTGTTGGGGTCATATTGACGGCGGTCATATATGACCAGAAGTCGAACGGAGGTTAATTACTGTTTAGTCTAAATTACACTTGAGGGCTTGGAAATGCCACAACATTGCTGGAGTTGGCTACAGAACAATGTTGCCCTCATCTATATAACTTATTTTTATAAACACTCACTAGACTACACACAAACACACTCACACACATACACACTTAATTCCAACACATGCACACACACACACACACACACACACACACACACACACACACAGGCATTTGTGCATTGCATTAAGTAAAGGACTACGTAGGGAATGGAGTGTACAGACTCGGATAGACTCGGAGAGCATTTTCAATACTGGTGTCATAATGACATCAGCTGGATATGACCCGGCTTCATTCTGGGGGAATGGATGAATGTTTGAAATGTACGAAAAAATGGAATCGGAAAATTTATTTAGGACGCTGGCAGAATGGAGGCCAAGACATTGGCTAACATGAATTTTCCTTGGCAGAAAATAACGTGACATTCACAACCTTTTGACATTGGCCATATCCTAACAAAATCTTAGAATCCTTTCCTGACTTTCTTGGCAACATACTATTTCTACCAGTCAGTGGCTCCTTAACCCTCACTCATGTACTAGGATAGAATCGTGTGACACTTTTCATGTTCCAAATCAACTCTGGTTGTTCTTAGGGTTTGGAGGTTTTTACCTCTAGTGTTTTTCCTCACCAAATATACCATAGATAGAATTTTTGAACCAATGAAAAAATGGGACTGCACTTTTGGTTTAGGAAGGATTACAATTCCTTCCAGGTCTTTTGGAGAGCTCAGCCCACAGAGATGGGCGAAGGATTTATCTGGAAGGGCACACATTCCACCACTGACAAAAGCCACCCAAAATTTCAGTGGCAGTTATGCCTTTATTGCTGGAGACAGTGGGGGAAGTTAAAGTGTTTTAGTAAAAGAGCTGTGGGCCTGCTTTAAACCCATGAAGCCGCAGCACATGTGCATCAGAGGCAGCAGACCTCTTTCCATATCTAAC
>JACXGI010005958.1:5737-44351 GCA_016801175.1 Esox masquinongy | reverse complement strand
CACACACACACACACACACACACACACACACACACACACACACACACACACACACACACACACACACACACACACCTCAAGTGGTTACCATTATGCTACCTCAATCTCAAATCCCTCACATAGCTACACTAATTTAGGCTTCAAATGTCCACCCTGTAAGGTTCCACCCTTCTAGCATTATGCAATGACCATGGGATTATGCACCTAAAAAAGAATTTAAGTGCCGAAGACTGAACAGTATGCTTTTCAGAAGTGTCCTTTTTTTGACAAAATACAATAACATTGTGAGGCACTGAAAGCCCCAACTGTACAGTGATCTTCATTTTTGGAGATTTCTTTTTACAGTTATTGGTTAGAGAATTTTTCATTACATTAAGGATAACAATGTCACTTAAATGTCTAAATTTCTTTGCACTGCTTTTAGATGTATAACTTAAATCTTCACAATGTAGGAATGGGCACTGAGAGCCAACATCTCTAAAAATGTAATAAAATGACACATGCCCAATATGCGTTACTAATTCTGCAATCCTTCTATCAACAGTTGTCCTCTTAAACTGACCTCATTTTCAGTCTTTTCCATTACTTCTGTGTTCAAGTGGCAGTACTAAGTATCTGCTGACCTCAATTACACCAGGGGCATTTAGCTAACTTATGCACCATACGACTCCTGCTTTGTCCTCAAAAACTCAGTTCAACAAGTGCATGGCTATACCTACCTTTACAGCAATAAAATTACATTTTTGGATTTATTTTACATAAACAGATTAGCCGGCAGAAAAAAAGCATCAGACCTACACTGCAGAATTAATTACAAAGGGAAAGATGTCCTTGATTCTGGTACCTCTCTGACCAAGAGTTTGGTAGCTAGCTAGCTTGCTAATATCAACATTGAGCTAGGCTTTGAGTTAGTTAACTCTCAGTCGTTGAAGAATATTCAAAAGTTCCTCCATAGTAGCCACTATGAATTCCGTAATTTAAAGTTATTAATAGCCTTAACACAAAGGTAATGCATGTCATATCATGATGGCAAGAAGCCAAGCCTCCTTTCCTGTCCACCATTCAGTTTGTTTTCTCACCGCCGGCAAAATCGTGTCGTGCGCCCTACACTTGTCTGTCAACCAAACTCCTTCATCTGCATGGACTGGAGTAATTGAAATAACACATTTTTAAACAAGAAAAGGAACAAGGCAAGCCTAGTTTGCCCAGCCCGCAATTATAAGGGATGAACTTTGTTGCCCTCGCTGGATTCTAACCGGGGTCTCCCATGTGACAGGCTGTGTCCTTAACTACTACGCCACTAAGCTATACGTGTGCTGAGGGTCGGTATAGCGTCTCGACATTCAATCATTTTGTCATGCATTAACATCACGCCAAGTTGGAATATTTTACTAGACACCATTGTGTTAAACTGACTAACATTTCTTATTAAGTTTACTTCCACCACAAATAGCATCTATGAACTGTATGGCTCTGGCTTGCTAGAATCTACTAACTTACTACTTGGAATGGTTATAAGAATTGGGCAATTGCTAGCGAGACTGAAGATGAACTTTACACTGCCAAAACCATTTCATGGCACAACAACGTTAGTTTTTCTTTCATTTGTGAATGACACTGATACAATAACTATCAATATAGGTGACGATAACTGACTTTTTCGTCAAATGAGAAGACGAGAGAATCGTGGAAACCCCTCCTCTTTTACTGCGCAAGGGGTTGTGCAGTACTGTATATTGCCCCAAAAAGTGTGCACGAATGCGTACTTCGAAAATCCACCAGAAATAGTTGCAATATCAATGTAAACAGTTATTGTAGGCTTACTATAACGTAGCTACTGAAGGTTGTAGCCAGCAAAGTTTGTCTATCCTGAACAAATCCTAATGCATAATTTGTTTTGACTATGGCAAGGACTATAACAAGGCTCGAACACCGGTCACCTACATGGCAGTCTGTGTCTCTAACCACTACGTTATTTAACAATGGGTTGTCAGTCAGACAGTCACTCAGGCAATAAGACACATTCTCTTCATGGCCGGCTCCACTTACACAGTCCAGCAAAAACTGATGATTTGGCTTTTCTTATTATTGGAAAAAGGGCACTATATAAACTGGCACTTTTCTAGAGTTCAAACTGGTTAAGAACTTTAATTTTGCTTTTTGCCGGACCGTGTAAGCGGAGCCAGCCAAGAAGAGCGACCCTTGTTAAATAGCGTAGTGGTTATTGACGCGGA
The DNA here is from genome assembly GCA_016801175.1 of Esox masquinongy. Classification (NCBI taxonomy): domain Eukaryota; kingdom Metazoa; phylum Chordata; class Actinopteri; order Esociformes; family Esocidae; genus Esox; species Esox masquinongy. The sequence goes on along the minus strand of JACXGI010005958.1, from coordinate 42,117 downwards.
CCTGCAAACAATAGGTCCCACATTCGAATCTCGTCACAGTCAAAACAAATTATGCATTAGGATTTGTTCCGGATAGACAAAAACTTCGCTGGATACGCCAAATATTCAAACTTGGCGTGATGTTAATGCGTGACAAAATTATCTAATGTTGAGATGCTATACCGACATTGGGCAAACGTATAGCACCGTGGCATAGGGGTTAAGGGCACTAAAGCTGAAGTAATTTGGTACAACCGTCCGCAGATAGTTTCAAGTTTCAAGATTTGTTTGTCAAGATGAATACAGTATTTATAAAGGTTAGTAAAAAAATCTTCAATCCCAATAAAACAGTTATGCTGGCCATGATTTTGTAAGGGTCTATTTCACTAAACTGCTATATGGGCAAGACATTCTATGCAGAATCGTTTTAAATAATTAAAACACTTGTCCCAGGAAATTTTCCTTCATTCTTATCATTCGGTGCAACCAACATTAAGTCATTATTTTGGATTAAATCAAATGATTACAGCCATGTCCCTGGACGTGACATCATGGAGAAACATGAGACCCACTGGTAAAGAAAAGTTTTCTAGTCTCTTATAAATATTTGATTTGGAAATTTTACATTTCCACCATGTCAGATTTCAATCCACAAAATATTATTCAGTGTAACTGCAATAATATGCAAATAATAGCACAGTTGTGCTAAACAATATCAAAATGTCTTTCTATTAAATTATTTATTCATTTTATTGTACACATTTTATCTAATTTTAAGCAAAAACATGAATTGTGTAGAATAAATATATGTTATATATGTCTGTTTTGTGCAGTTTTATAGTGAACACCAACCACTTATACAGCAAAAACAGTTAAAAACTACCCAATTAATGTAGAGATGCATCTTAAATATTTTTAATGCTTAGCCTTTTATTTGATGGTCATATTATTAAGCAAATGTCTTTAAAGTCAGCAGGACACAATTTTGCACCATAGTTCAAAGACGTTTCCGTAAAGATATTGTTACTGAGGGAAAATTAAGCAGCAGCAATACCGGCAAATGCATTGACTATAAGTAAAGCTGCTAGTTGAAAGATGTTGCCATATAAAGCTTCTCTGCCAGTGTGTGACACCAAATACAAGCACTGTATGTTGAGTAGGTCAGGGTCTTAGGGCAAAAACAAAAATGGGAAATGTCAAGGGGTCTCAAGGAGCTGTTTGGGAACCCATGGTGTAGATAAAATGTTAAAATAAATAACACTAGAGGAGAAATGAACAAACAGTCAAAAGGGTGAGTGAGAAAACTGTAGAAAATGCACAACTTTTGTGAAAGTGTCTCAACCGGAGTCACTCAGAGACCTGAACTTTTTGTAAGTGTCTCAACCAACACGTAGCTGCTCTAACAGAGCACCTCTTCAACAGGATCTAACAAGTAAAGACCAGTAGCTGCCTGAAGTAAAGCATCAAAAAGGAAGAGGCACATAGTAACCTTCAAATTAACAAAGGTATTTGTAAAATTACACTTTTAAACAAACCATTGGAACAATATGGAGAGGCAGTTTTTCCCTTTCAGAATAGAGCAATTTTAGCAGAGCAAAGAACATTAATCACCTGGAGAAGCACACATGACGCGCAACTCTGAACACATACTCTGGTCAGATTTCTCCACCGATGAATAAGACAAGGTTTTGATGTAAAAAGTAGTCTAAGCATATGGTAAAATGAACTAATCGCAATAACTGCAGCGGTGGGTTCTTCCCAAAGAATGGGGCACTCCCGAGATAATTCACAATCTAACTGATGAGATACAAACAAAACTGTAGACAAGTGACTATTAGCCAAGCCACGACAGCATCACATCCTAAATTTAAAATGGAGTGATTAATGAAGTTGCAAAATAAATTGTTTCCAACAATGGCCTGCGATTTGGGAAATGTGTCGTTGGTGCTAAAAGCACCTCTTTGTCATTATTGGATATAGTGTGCAGATTGTTGGCAAAAAACATTTCATCAATTATAGTCTTTAACAAAAAAATAAAATGGAGGAAGTTCTGAAAACTTGCCCAAGGCATTGTATTCGGACTCTCATTTTGAGTGTAAATAAAGAAGAGGTTTTGTCAGAAACTGAAATTTCGTAGTTAATATTACATGAATCCTTTAAACGGTCAATTTGGGTGCAATAAATTAGCTCAATATTTCCGAGGTCAAATTACACAACAATTAGTGATGTTGGGAGTTAAAGTTCACAAAGTTGTGTGTTTTGAGGTGGAACGACCCCAATTGAATTAAAAGGCTGGGGCTGGGCCAATGCAGCGGAGACTCAGCCCTGTGACTAGAGCACCAAGCATGATTCACCATCAGGCCGTTGACCAAATGAGACGCAGCAGACGCGAGCAGGTGCCTATTCAAGTCCACAGAACCAATCGGAAATGAATTGAAAATGCAGGAGCTTCTGTTAATAGATGAGGTTAGTTTGCTTCTATAGGGCGTGTGCAGACCAATAGACAGAACTCTTTTCCACACAAAAAAAAAACAATAGAACTCCAACAGAGCCTGATCATTTCAGTGTTGCTTTTCTCATTGCCCATAGTTCTACACCTATACCCATCACAACTTTTAATATGCAACAAGACAAAATTGTTTTTTCGAACTAAACCTAGGCGCTGCGGTTGCACGCACACGCATCAGTGGCACAGAAACTCTGGCACTGAACAAGGACAGGTCAAATCTCCCCGGTTGGTCAGAACGTCAGGATTAGCATGTGATGCTGTGTGTTTGAGAGCCGCAGTGCTTTCCTGCTGGTGTAACATGATCCACACAGAACACAGCTAAGCACCGGGTAGAGACAGAGAGGGGATGGGTGGGGGAGTGCAGCCCACAACGTCAGCTTTCAGGTGATAGATGATAATCAATTTGAAAGGAACAATTCAAAATAGAACCCCAAGCTATGCCCAGGCTAATCTCATTCCCAGACACTTCTGCCCAAATGAACTATATCTGACCAAAGAGTAAATTAAATTTAGCCAATTCATGATGACCAGAGCAAAAACAAACATTGTAGCTCTTCTATAAAACTTGATTGAAACGTAAGCAGTGTGCCTCTCAACAGGCCCATCGTCACGTTCTGTGTTTAAGTTCCATGTTCCTCACAGCTGATCCTAGGTCAGGAGGAGTTCACCACTCTTTCCCTCTGGAATGAGCCAATGAAAGGACAGCTCAAAGAGCAACGCTGGCTCACCCAGCTCAATTGATTGGGTCCAGTCATATGATCTGCGCGCACGCACGCACGCACGCGCGCGCACACACAAGCGCACGCGCACACACACAAGCGCACGCGCACACACACAAGCGCACGCGCACACACACAAGCGCACGCGCACACACACAAGCGCACGCGCACACACACAAGCGCACGCGCACACACACAAGCGAATTTCTCTCCTGGCTGAAGGCTTGAAGATATGGGCCTCACAGCCTGAGCAGCCGTCTCTGATCTTTGGCCAAGTGCTTACAAGTCATTACTCAATTGAGTTGACACACAATGCTGGCCATTCGTTTCCATTTGTCTGAGGTAGACTTTGACCCCCACCCCAGCCCGCACAAATCGGACATCAGATCAGATTTTTCTCAAACAGTTCAAGCCTTCCAAGCGGTACGTCTGATCCTGGATCTGTTGACTCATCCCTCCCTTTCCTCTTTGTAGTGTTTTCTAGGCATTTTAGGTTTCTTGTTTCAAGTCTGATGATAAAGAAATACCACAGTAAACCACAATAAAGCACATGTAATTGTCCTTAAATTGTGTATGCACATGCATGCACACGCACGCATGCACGCACCTACCTACCTACAAATACAAGCTTGCTGCAATACCTACTTCCACGCTATTATTAATTAGCATTACCAAGCAACCAGATGGTAACAGAGTGAACTGGATGTACGGGAACTGTGCACTGCTGAAGTATGTGCTGAGTAAATAGACTAAAAGCTTTTATTTCAGAATTACAACGGAAAGCAAGCGTCCAGCCTTAGCAACCTGAAGTAATTATGGTATTGCAAGAAGTGCATATTGCCTTCTGTTCTGACGTCAGGAATGATTACAGTGAGTAAGCCACCCGCGAATAGCAAAATTTATAACTGTAAAACGTCCAACTCAACTCAAAACCTGCAAAATCCATAGCCAATGTGGCACAAACAGGAGGTCAGATTGGGAAGACTTCCATATGCATACCACTGAATTATCTAGATTATTCCAGGCTAAGTCATGCAATCCCTGGAAATAGAACAGTCCTAATGGACAGGGAGGTTAACAGGTGACATGTGCCCGCCCACCCGCACACGCACGCACGCACACACACACACACGAAGAAGCTCTTCTCAGAGCAACGTGGGAATCCCCAAAACAACCCTAAACCGTCCTGCAAAGCAAGCCGACCAAGCGGAGGTTGGTTCCAAGCCTGCCGGGCTTGGCCGCTGGTCCCACTGGGTGTAGCACGGGGGCCACTTTATCACCAGGGCCCTGTCACAGAGTCGCAGAATTACGGCCACAGCTCAAACCAAATTAGCACATGTTATGCAACCCTGGACTTGGCTCCCGGACCACCAGTTCATTCTGCAGCATTCTCAGTCACTCACTCTAGTTTGCTGTGGGGCCTAGGAACAGTTCAGCCCAATGGGCTGTAAGCTGGCTGTGAGTACCTATTGGTGCTGCGCGTGCGTGTTTGTGTGCGCGCGTGTGAAAATCCCTTATTAGTAGCAAATGGCACGAATGCATTCTAAGGAAAAACGTCATGTGACTATTTCTGTCAACCAGTCTTTCCATCCAATCCTGGCCTTCATTGTATGAACAGTTGTAGATTGCATATGGAGCTTTGCTGGGGACTTCCAAAGAAAAATAACGTTTCCATCCATGAAAGACAGAGGGCCTTCCCATAGTCATGTGACCACAGCATGGAACATTCAAAGCATCTGAATTAATGAATCAGTAGTACTAGTAAACAGAATTTCAGTCAGGTCCCACTACAATGGATATAAAATGCAATTTTCAGTGCAATTAAGAAGCAACTCCCTAGATTTTCAATGATCATTCAAGGAAATTAGGAACTAGGTGAGTAGTATGTTGGGACTATGCAATTCTTTTATGCATTACAGTAAAACAAATGCAAAAGGAACAGAGGATAATCAGTGGACCCTCTAACTTGGAATTCAGGTTCAGGTTAGCCTGTAAAAACCTGCTAGAGAAGAACGGCGTTGTCAAGTGCCGAGTTCCTGCCCGCTTTCTTGCCATTGGTCCAGGCACTATTCTATCGCTCACATGGTTGGCTGATTCCAAGCCGATGAGGATCACTCTTCGGGACAGCTGCCAAACTAATGTTAAGATCCAGTCCTGCGCTGTTGCAGTTGTAAAGCTATGCAAATCAATGGCATCACTTCCAAATTACTCACTGTACTGTCATGCATTGTATGTTTGAAGCACATGCCAATTCTTCGGCATGAAAAGGCTATAAAATAATAAGCAAAATAAGACTCAAAAACAAAAGAATATGAAGTTGCCTGTTCTCTTTCAAAGCAGTGCACCATTTACGCATTCAATAATGAGAATATGGAAAAGACAGTACATGTTAAGCAGCAGCGTGATGCAATAACTTTCAAAGTTCACTACTACTGTGTATAACAGCAGCAGATAACAAATAGTATTTAAAGGACTAACAAAGGCTACTAGTCAACCATTAAAAGATTGTCTACCAATAGCCTTTTTTCCCCAATCTTTAGTTCTCTAATAGCACTTTGATTTACGGGAGAATTTACCTATGGATAACACTGCCATATGGTGAGCTTTCTGCAGGCCAAGTCACTGTTGGCCCGCTGGCTCTGTATTCGATTGGAAGCCATTCCATGCAACTCAAACTAGCAATTCAATCCGATGATTCATCATGATTCACTGAGTAAACAGACATGAAGACTATTGAGATACTTGTTCCAACGGTCGAGATAATAGTCACTCATGAACCGTCAACACTTAAATTAGGAGATCCCATTGTCAATATAAAAAAATAAAGCGAGTTTTATTTTGGAACAGTATCTGATGTGGGAAGACTTCTATCACGTTCGCCATATGACGTCACGGCTAAAGGTTGATGAACAGTTCAGGAAGTCCAACTGATATTCTGAGCGTGTCAACGGTCCAATGTTGCTGCTTTCAGATCACAAACGTTTCCAATAGATAGTGTCATACCGTTCACCAGACAGATTAACAATCGAAAATGTGTGCCTTAATTGCAGAGGATTTCCTACTTAAACTCGTAAGCCACAGTGACGTTCGGTCCTTCAACCACAAATGTTCTTTTGGTTTCAATAACCTCGTTTGCATGATGCAGTTAAAACCTCGAACTCCTTGCAATGTTTACCATCATGTCCGCTGTGGGCACGGCGCTATGTTCAATACGCGATCTTCAAATTAATCTGCAAATAGAAATCTCCTTCAACTTTTCTATGTGAAACTGAAACCCATTAGCCAAACTCGCAAGCCAAACAAAATCTGATATACAATACTAAGTTAACACATTTAAAGTTGAACTTAAAAAGCACGTTGTAAAGCTAAACTAGTGCAGGACTCATCCCCGAACGATCTAACGAAATACTGTAGCTATCTTGCTTCAGATAAGCGACAACGCCGCTCGCCGATGCATACTGACATTTGTATTGTACAGCATTAATTTTAACTAACTGCACAAAAACATACTTATTCACTACCAAATAAATTCATTGTAAGTTACTCTAAATAACTTACCGTAACTTGAAGTCCCATAAATATAAACTGCTATGTCAGGACCTTCGGATTGTGGAATCGGTAGTGTAACAGCACTGCCGCCATGTTCCTCTGCGATGACTGGGTGCTTGTTTATCTTACCAGTAGTCCTCCCCCACACGCGCAGGGCACCAGCACTCATTACCACAATAGACTTTGCTGCTCACAGAACAGACGGCCAGAATGATGACACTGCAGCCAGCCGTATAGCAACTGAAAGGCAGCCCAACTGATATCAATGCAATGGCAGTTTAAAGTTTACTAACCACAACTAGAGGTTCTTTCCGATGTATTTTAAACTTTAATAGGTTTACCCTGCTGTGCTTACTTAATTAGAAGTTTTAGTCACATGTGTTGTTTGATTTCATTAATAAATAATATAAACGGAGTATTTCAAATGGAAACTACTCAACATCCTTCATTTTTATTTTATTAACAAAAAATGCAGGTTATTTGCCATGAAGACTCCACAGCTACATAATGTGTTTGCTATTACAGTGTCCAGACAGCCACTCATTGGCCACACCTGCTGTTGATCAAGGACATAATTAATATGCATGTGCGTATTTTTTTTTACCTGTCTGAAACCGCAGTGTTTCTTTTTGTAATGTGTTGACATACGTTGGAAAAAATGTCTATATCCTGATTCTCTCTTTTTAAATGTGTTATGTATCTGTTTTATAATGTTTCCGTGTTTAGATGTTCACCAACCCAGAGTACATATGGAAAGGAGCTAGCTGAATTTGGTGCATTTATTTCTCATCGATTTCTAGGTTGTTGTTGTGCATGGTCCATTCCAAATTATCATAAGACAAAATTGAGAGGGCTTTAGTGATATTTTATACATTTTAAACCTACATTGTCTAATTCTAATTTCATTTGAGAGGTCAGGCTCCATACAGTTATTAGAGGACTATTAACCTACATATTCAATCATGGACAAATACTGTATTGTATCGTTAAGAGCAAAGACTCTAAAAGCTGGAAATATCCCAATGTTTTCTCATTGAGTAGTTGTATGCTTGTGGCCTAAAAACAAAATCGATGCCTTTATGGTCTGGCATCCTACCCTGCTCCTTATTGTCTAGTTCACTGGGTTAATTTATTCCCAACTCCTTGATGTATACTGACACCTAGTGAGGCCTTCTAGTATAGTCAGAGAGACAATCCTTTTATTGCCAAGGTTTGCACAGTTTGACATTATACTTTTTCATAGACTTTGATTTTGGTTGAACATGAACATTTTACACAGCATTTGTAAGCATAAGTATTTGAAAACAGATCTATCAACATGCCCAAATGGCATTTTAAAACAGTATGTTAACAATGAATGAGAGGAAGCCACCAGAAAATAACTGGCTCCCTGGTATGCTGGGCCATCTATTATCATCATCCATCTTCTAGTACATTTCAGAGATATCTATAATTACAGTCACATTCTCACAAACACTCGTCAGGCCAAACTCAATCACATCATGTAGTGAGTTGGACAGATTCAGAATCTCATGGAAGCTGACGTGCAGATCACAAGTTACTCTTCCATTTGATGTATTGAGAGGAATGGTCACAGGCTGAAAGAAAAATAGCAAAACAAATGTGTAAACATCTTGAAAATGGTATCACATTATTCAAATGCTGTAACAACGTTATGTCATAAAATTAAGCAGTATGTGGTACATGGCCAATATACCACTGCTAAGCATTATTCATAGGCGCATTGCAACATCGGCTGCCTGGATAGAGCCTTTAGTGTAAGGCCAAAGTTTATTGGCCATACAACACAAACTCCAGAGGTGCCATATCGCTTATCGGTTAACATTGTAATTGCAACAGTAACATTATTTCATGTCATACATTTGGTATAGTCTCATTAAAACACAACTCTCCGCCAGTCAGTTTTCAGGGTTCAAACTGTCCAGTTCATAAGGACATACCAATGATTATCTTTCCCTCTTTCTCAAGTTTCTTCAAGTGATGAACAAGGTTGACGTCTGCTGCTGCATGAAGATGTTCAGGTGTCTCCTTTTAGGGGGGAAGGTCAAGCAAAGGTTGTACAATGGGCTGTCAAAGTGCAGAGCAGAATGTATACAAAATGTATTCACAATTCTGGCTAGATCGAATTCTACAGCCAAAGCATTGTCAGGCATACCAGGATTTTACAGACACCAAGAGGAGTGTAGAACTATCAGATATAAAACACCTTATAAACGACTTTGACCAGTTCCATAGATGAGAATGTTTTCCCTCCAGCTGCCTGGAGGACACTGAGGATCTGTTGCTCTCTGAGGTTTCTGTGGCTGATGTAATGCTGGATCTTTGAACTGGCATCTGGGACCACAGGACCATGACCTTTAGTCGGGGGAAAAAAGCCACACAGAAATGTTCGTTTGTACAGTATGCGAATGAAAAGGAGTTCCATACATTGTTTTAATATGCAAACTAAGAAATGTGAACTGAGAGCATTCTGGGGAATACAATTTTCTATTCAAGATGTTATGTGGGAATTTGTGATCGGTTTGATAGAAGTGTTCTAGATATAGGTGCAGAGAAATTACTGATATTTATGATACCAGACACATTTTTGATAACCATTTCGGTAAAAAAGTCTAATTCATCAAGGTTATTTATTTAATTGGTAATTACAATTACATTTTAAGGAACATTCAATAATTGTTACTATAGAATCAACAAACACATGAAACTTCGACCTTCAATTAGATTTTTCTCAGTGCTTAGGCTAAGTCTCTGAGTAAACAGAACAGAACAGAGCAGGGAGGGAGCAAGAAAAAAGGATTTCATTGGGGTTGGCTAAGTGAAATACATTATTAAGCTCCCTCCTTTTGAGTAACACAGACGGTTTGCCTCATAGTATACACTGCCGTTCAAAAGTTTGGGGTTGCTTAGAAATTTCCTTTTTTCCATGAAAACATACATGAAATGAGTTTCAATAGGAAATATAGCAACATGACTAGAAAATATTGTCATTGACAAAGTTAGAAATAATGATTTTTAATTGAAATATCAACTGTGTCCTTCAAACTTTTCTTTCGGCAAAGAATCCTCCATTTGCAGCAATTACTGTCTTGCAGACCTTTGATATTCTAGTTGTCAATTTGTTGAGGTAATCTGAAGAGATTTCACCTCATGCTTCCTGAAGCACCTCCCACAAGTTGGATTGGCTTGATGGGAACTTATTACGTACCATACAGTCAAGCTGCTCGCACAACAGCTCAATAGGGTTGAGATCCGGTGACTGTGCTGGCCACTCCATTATAGACAGAATGCCAGCTGACTGCTTTTTCCCTAAATAGTTCTTGAATAGTCTGGAGCTGTGCTTTGGGTCATTGTCCTGTTGTAGGAAGAAATTGGCTCCAATCAAGCACCGCCCACAGGGTATGGCATGGTGTTGCAAAATAGAGTGATAGTCTTCCTTCTTCAAGATCCCTTTTACCCTGTACAAATCTCCCACTTTAACACCACCAAAGCACCACCAGACCATCAAATTGCCTCCACCATGCTTGACAGACGGCATCAAGCACTCCTCCAGCATCTTTTCATTTGGTCTGAGTCTCACGAATGTTCTTCTTTGTGATCTGAACACCTCATACTTAGATTAGTCTGTCCATAACACTTTGTTCCAATCTTCCTCTGTCCAGTGTCTGTTTTCTTTTGCCCATCTTAATCTTTTCTTTTTATTGGCCAGTCTGGCAGATACGGCTTTTACTTTGCAACTCTGCTTAGAAGGTCAGCATCCCGAAATTGCCTCTTCACTGTTGATGTTGAGACTGAAGTTTTGCGGGCGCTATTTAATGAAGCTGCCAGTTGAGGACGTGAGGCGTCTGTTTCTCAAACTAGACACTCAAATGTATCTGTCCTCTTGCTCAGTTGTGCACCGGGGCCTCCCACTCCTCTCTCTATTCTGGTTAGAGACAATTTGTGCTGTTCTGTGAAGGGGGTAGTACACAGTATTTTACGAGATCTTCAGTTTTTTGGCAATGTCTCACATGAAATAGCCTTCATTTCACAGAACAAGAATAGACTGATGAGTTTCAGAAAAAAGTTATTTCTTTCTGGATATTTTGAGACTGTAATCGAACCCACAATTGCTGATGGACAAGATACTCAACTAGTCTAAAGAAGAACAGTTTTATTGCTTCTTTAATCAGCACAACAGTTTTTAGCTGTGCTAATATAATTATAATTATGATAATATCATACTATTTCTGATCAATTTGATGTTATTTTAATGGACAAAAAATGTGCTTTTCTTTCATAAACAAAGACATTTCTAAGTGACACCAAACTTTTGAATGGTAGTGTATGTAGCAGTTAAAAGTGAGCATGACTTTACGAGAACATATGTAATTTCTGGGTGACACTTAAAAACTATTGAAAAAATCTAGAAGTATCTTCATACTGCACTCCTGCTGTTACTTGTCAACAAGCACTGGCTATTGAAATACACTGGCAGCACTCACCATTATAAAGGTTTGAAATAATTTTGTGAAGTGCACAATTATTCTTCGGCACAATCGATACTAACGGTGAAAAATAGAGACCAGTATCACTTTGTATTTGGTACCAAATTGGAATTGAGGTATCAATTCTTGTGGCATCCTAAACACATAATGTCAGAAACCTGGGTAAATTAGGTCAGGCTGCGAGTCCAGCAGGATTTGCAGGGATTTCATGTAATCATAGAGGTCTTCAAACACAGCCGTTCCCTCCCCCAGAATACAGTCGCCTGAGAAGAGGGCCTTCTCCTCGTCCAACATGAGAGCCATGTGGTCATCTGTATGTCCTGGGGTGAACAGGACCCTGAACAGACCGACGAAATGAGACGAAGACAAGTGGACACAGACAGAGGATTGACAGACAACAGATGATTAGACACTGTCACTGAACAACCGAGCTATGACCCAGTGGTAACACTCCCAGCTCCATACACCCCCCCCCAGTAAAAAATTGGTCTTTGCTTTTCTCTTTTTGACTGTTGACTTATACCCTTTGACAATGATGGTGGCAAGAGAGGCATATGGAACCCATGATGTTACCCTGGGCTTCTCTGAGACTTCTATAAGCGTCATTCTTTCAGCCTGAATTTGGTGGCATGACCTGTCCTATTTAGATTGCCATTGGCCTGGAATTTTCTCCCTTTATAGATCATCAGTCAGACAGTAGAATGATGTACTTCGAACTGCTGGGAAATGGCTTTCTAACCCCTCCCAGACTCAAGTGCATCAATAACATTTCTTCTGAGGGCCTTGGATAGGTTTTTTGATCGTTTTTCATCTTTATGGAATGGACCCTCCCAAGTTACTCTAATCCTTTTCTAAAAATTTGCACCTGTTTTGGTGCACTGGATTGTAATTTTAGCCATTTTATGTGACGTTATTTGTATAGTTGTACTAACCTTTTTGTCCACATAAGGAAATTGAATTTCTGTTCATTTTAATTGCATAGATGGTTTTGAAGTTTATATTTTGTGAGCTTTGTTAAATTGGGCTAAATTTATCAATGAAAGTGGTTTGAATTGAGCTTAAATGTTCAAATATTTAAATAAAGACAACTTTCCAGGGGGTGCACTTTTCACATTACTCTGTCTCCCAGCACAGATTAGGGTTCAATACCGTTTCTACTCTTTGAAAGGCCTCCTCTTCTCCGGTCTCCCTACAATTCTTAAAGACTTGTAAAAAACCTATACAAATAAGCAAGGAAAGTGCTTGTCCACTCTCCTTTAAAAAGAATCAGGATAGTGGTGTGGACCAATAGATTCGTTTTAATAAAGGCATAATAAAGTCGGTATACTGTCACTTGTAGACTAGCCTTACACAATCAACTCACCTCAGTGTGGCTCCCTCTGTCTCTATGACATCACCATGTTTCAGGTACGTGAAAGTCTTACTTTCTCCTATTCTTTCATCAGTTGGCGAAGAGCGAGGGATCTTGCTGACTTGTAAATTTGAACCTGCATGGAATAATAGAAAGCACATAGGCCTCTGAACCTGTTGTCCTGCGGCTGACAAAATGTCTGCATCCCAAATAGCAAGCCTATTACACAGTGCAATACTTTTTGAGGGTCCTGGGAAAAATGCGTTTAGGAAATACGGTGCCATCTGCGAAACAGCAGATGACCGTTATATTCTCGGGTGATGCATCCACGTGTCACTCTCTTCTACCTCCAGTGATATCCCTGCAGATATCTGTCACTCCGCCTATATGGTCGTGATGCCAGTGGGTGACAATGATCTCCTGGATGGAAGTGTTGAACTGGCTCAAGGCTTGTTTGAGACTGTTGATGTACTCGGGGATGGCAGGCTCTCCAGTGTCTATCAACACGCGTCTAAAAATAATTAACTGTGTTCATTTCATGCAGCGCAGCTTCAGTCGTTTCGATATTATACAATTCTCAGATTTCGAATTATCAATATTAAGAGATCTTTTCTACAATTACACCTGCGCCAACAGCAAAGGGCAAGCGCGGCCAACAAGTCAGAAAATAAAATAGGCTACCTTTTTCCCGTTCCAACTAAATATGTATTGGTTCCTTGTAGTGTCATCGGACTGGGGTTACATCCCAGGATTCGCACAACTCTGGAAGACAACCGCTCGATTCGAGGAAGAATGGCACTCATTGCGTGACGGTTGATATAATTGTTAAGTCAATGTCATGGGAAAATGAGAATTTACTTGAACTCCAAAAACATTGACCAGGAGGGTTATTTCCGGTATGACGTCTAGCCTCGTTTCCAAAATAAATATATGGGTTGTAAGATGGTAGTAGCTGACATAGGTCAACAGGTAGCGCCATTGCCATCTTCAGAGATTACATGCCTGCAGACTGTTCTAGCGTACGATGAGTCTTCATTAGTAACCTGTTTCAAAATATATGCACTACCATGGCTTAATAAAATGAAAGATTACAACACAAAAAACAAGAAAATATTTTTGTACTTCTAAATCAAACTTATTTTAGTGTAAGCTTTTGGTTTTCCCATTTTATATATTCACTGGGTTTGTCCAGCCCACCCAAGTAGAATGACTTTCTGCTAGACAAGCAGCCCACATTTTCAGAAAAGTATACATACTGTAGATGTGATATAATAAAAGATTGGCTTTGCAGTTGCATGCATTATTAGCCATATAGTTGGTAAGTCTATGCTATGCACAACATAAAGAACAGCCCGATCTTTTATGAAGCAGTAGAAGATTGATTTTCTTCATTCTATTACCCTCCTTATTGCATCCTGAGTAATAGTACAGTCATTACAACAAGAGATCGATACAGTCAAATGAACCCATAAAACTGAGATAAAGATGCAGCCATAAATCGTACTTTGGGCCCAACAATCCATCCCACTGACTGCTGTATTTGATATTTGTCTCTCATAAATTGTGACCTATAAAACTGCCCGCTTGCTCTATATAATATTTACAGGAGCGTTGAGAGGTAGAAGAGACCTTTCCTAAATGAAATGGATCCTGCCATCTGGGCATCTGGGCCCCTTTCTTCTCTACTCCCTGTAATTACATAACATAATGGCTATGCAATCTGCCTGTAATCTCACATTATCATCACTTCACTTTCCTCCGCACCTCACTGACTCTCTCTCTCACTCCACAGCCACTAATTCAATATAAATGTAAATGACTGAGCAAAAGACAGGAGAGAAATTTAGAAATCTCATCTTTATTATTTACATGCCTAATCACAATACATTGTTCTGTTTGGATTTCTGTGAAATGTGAATGAGTTGTAGAAGGTAAGTTAAAAATGAGTGGGAATTGAGAGCGTTTGAAGACTGTATTGATTAATGTGTTTGGTTACACACATCCCAGTTGTCTTGTTCTAGGCCTTCAGAAGACTGGTATTCAGACATCAACCTTATTATCCCTGTATAAATATCACACCACCCTTCATAATTTATAAAAAGAAGAAATATAATGGCACTAATTTTATCATAATTTATTATTCAAAATGCTCAAAAACGTGGTGTAATTACATTTTCCATTTAGAAACTTAATTTACCAATGGATTAAATGGAGGGAGAGAAAAAGAGAGACAGAAACAGAGAGAAGCACACAGAAAGGGACGCAGAGAAAGAGAGACAGAGAGAGAGGAGAAAAGAAACCAACTGATTGGCCCGAGACACCGGCTGTTAATAATGCATGACCAAGCAGGTGTAGCAGGGTGAGAGTTTTAAATATGGATTATAGATAACAGCCATTTTAGGATAGATGCCTGATGTGTAATCTCTCCATCGTCCTTTAACACCTCGCTGCAATCTACGTCCATGAATGTTTTGTGGGAGCAGTCAGGAGGATGCTGAGTCACAATTATCTCCTCAATATCCCACTTTGAATGTGTTGTTATTAAAGTATTATTATCCAAATACAGACAGCCTCCAGTTTGACAATGAATATTATATTCTTACTGTACTCCGTCTATTGGCTGTTTACTAGTCATCGTTTGGAATCCTTGTATTCAAGCCATATGTCACTGACTTCACCCTTTCAGTCTTAAGTCCTCTCAAATAAAAAAGGCATCCATGCAGCTGGGCTGTTCAGATTAAAGTGATAGCATTTTCTTTCTGTTTGCTTGAAATATATCAAACATTTTCTGTCCCCTGACAACTCTCTTAACCTTGTGAAGGATGCTTGACTAGTTACCGTCCCTCCTCTTGCTGTAACGCTTTTGTGCTGTGGTCTACATTTGCATCCCAAATGGCAGCCTATTCCTTATCACAGGGCAATACTTTCGACCAGGACCCCATAGAGAGATGGGTAGGGAATAAGTTGTCATCTTGGATTCAGCCAACGTATTGTTCTAAAAATGAAGGCCGCCAGAGGTCATATTGATATATTCAACATATTCTGAAGCTAAAACAAATCAGTAGGGTTGACAATTCACACTAGCAGTAAGGAGCAGGACGCTATTGAGCTATCCAATCCATCTTGTCCCCTGTCTTGGCCATAGCGCTGTATCAATATGCCAGCCAAATTCAATACCATGTGTATAACAAGGCTCTCTGCTGAGATACGGGCAGACAGACTTAGGATTTGTCTGAAATGGCACAGAGCCGTATTGAAAGTAGTGCACTATATAGGAAATAGGGTTCCATTTTGAATTGCATCCAGACACAGTTAGCCTACCTGACCTTACTTTACCACATTAGCATTCTCCATGTTTCCATGTCTGCCTGCTCCTGGCTCTTCACAAGAGTGGGCTGGCTAGATATTGCTTAATGAGTTTCATCAGCAGGAATACATTAAATCCTGTCACACGGAAAAGCAATGAGGGCTTTGTAAAAACATATTCAAGTATATTGGTTTTCCACACTGAATAAAACCTCCCTTGTACTTGAGAGAGCAAGAGAGCTGCTGTTTGGCACTGCTGTTGAATATCCAGACCTCATCATTTCCAACTGTCCATGTCTTCTCTTGGCCTGCTGCTCCTTAATTACCATAGCCTTTGATTACTGCTTGACTAGCTGCATGTACTGAACACAACACGCTGCCATTATAGATAGCATTCATTTTTGAGGGATTGTGCATCATTGTAATATTCAGTTATGTATGTTCTGACAGACTGACGTAGTCTAAAAACTGCAGCCTCATGCTCTAATTGAACACAGGCTACAATACTTAGAAGATCCATCACTTTCTTTTATTCTGTGAAACGTTCCTGTTAAGCAGATTGAAACATACTTTTATTTGATGGCCTATATGCAGGTGAACTACCAACTACCATTTCTGGTCCGTTTGTTGTAGGTTGAAATTATACAATATGGTGTGTGGCGCTTACAAATGAACAAGGGGTGAATGTCAAAGGTTGTTACTCAGCTGCTTGTGTCCGTGTAGGACTAAATTACAGCTGTTCCGTTTGCCAATACGCTGATTCATGGCAGGCCCGTGTCTCAGTCAGATCTGGACTCCAGCCAACTATGGGGAAACCGTCAGACGGCAGCAGGAAGGTGCTGATTAATCCGAGCAGCCATGGAGAAAAATCATCGCGGGGAATGAGAGGAAAAAGAGAGGGAGAAAGAGAAACGGCACATCCGAAAGTGCAACCAAGGCGTCCATCGCTAAATTGTTAATAGAAGGGGAGCAGGCTAAGGTGTTGAAGCATAAATTGAGTCCCTTTAAATCCCCAAAGCTGTAGGCAAACAGTATGCACCATTCTGTGGTTGGCGAGGATCCATGGCAGCGCTCCACATGTGAAGAAATCAAACCGTCACATGAAACCGAATAGAGAAAGGCAGATCTATCCAACGCAAGGGCAGGCCAATGCACGGCTGGTTATCCAACACTTTTTTGCTTTTCGTTTGGCCATGCCATGAGTTTATGTTTTATTTTTCTCTCCCCACTATCATATTTAGCCAAGTTTATTTAGACCTAGCTTTTTAAATAGAAAGGTGAATGTTGTTGGCCCTCAGAAAATGCTTTCAACTTTCCAATTCACATTTGTATCACAAGTTGATAAATATTGAGTATCTAAGGGCCTCCAAAGCGTGATCCTTGTTTATTGCATAGATGTCAAGTGCAAGATCCTACCGTTTTCATTTAATCAAGCAATGATTAATTCTGCCTCATTTAGAACTAATACATCAGTGTCCCAAATGTTACTGAATAGTGTCCACGTATTCCCAATGGAACCTGATCCAAACAGTTGCACTATGAAGGGATTAAGGTACCATTTGGGACGGATCCTATGTATGGGAATGAGTCAGTGCCTTTATTTTGAAGAGCACATTGAGAAGCCACCTGTCAAGGGACCGCAGTTTTCTGATCTTGATCCAAATGAGCTGTGTGTCACCCTGTCATTACACAGGCCTCGCTAGCTCTTTAATGGGGTCTCTACCCACACACTTTCTCATTTAGAATTGTTTCAGTTATGCTCTCTGAATTTTAATTTTAAAGAGCTGAATATTCCTCCCTACTCTGCTAATTTCCCAAAAGCAGGGGGACAGCGGTGGCGATGAGACCTGATGAGGTTCCATGTCACTTTCAAAGGAAAATATCTTTTTTTTTTATCTCTTCATTAAGAAGGAGCTGTTTTAACTTCCTGGAGATATAAGCCACGTCAAAGGGGAAATCTGTGATTAGTAAATGCATTTTTTTACTTTTATATTAATCATATGCATGTTAGCGCTTTAATAATAACACATTCTCAATATCTGATTCTCAACATAGGGTGAAATAGACACACCCTTCTATGTATCCAGACGTCACATCACAAACAATTACACTTTGATTCCGATCGAAATCATGAGAGATGAAAGCATCTGCAATAGATTGGCTAGTAGAGAATTGAGACTTGAATGAGCATTGTTGTCTTCTGAAAGGACAGGTATAAGCTAAAGCCTTCCCTTTCATTCTAGATTAAGCCAAATCATGAATCTGTAGATAATGCCCACCTCTGGCCTGGGAATAGAAAGCTGTTTTTTCTGTCAGATGCAAAGCCATATTGGATTCAGTCAAAGAAGTTTAAGTTAAAAGCAAGCTTTCCCCCCTTATACCATATTATGTCCCTTTATGGTGGACTGGTTGAGCCTTTATAAATTCCTGCAGGAAAAACTTTCCAGCTGCCAGAAGTTATTCCTGACACTCCTATGGGACTATGGTTGAAATTTGTTCTGAAGATATCCCGCACATCTAGGTAAATTCCCACAAGAGTTCTCAAAAAGAACCTTGAGGATTTGGGGATAGTCATGTGGGACAAGATAGTTTGGATATTCTGGTGGGATTTCTAGTAGGATGAATGGTAGACCTTTTAGTAAAGTAGAAAATCAATTTGACCATATAATTTCAACATTTGTCAGAACAATATGTATACAGATGTGAAAATTTTTCTCTAATAGTAGAAAAAGAATACATTCTTTTATTAAAACATTAATAAAGTTTTAAATTGATAGTTTGAACTTATGCAATAAAGCACTTTTTATACGGTACTTTCCCAGCCATCTTCAGATTAACTTGTGGGTACCGTTTGATGTCTCTAGTAAAAGAAAGTTAGAGGTAGCTAAATATTCACTAGCTTCAGGTCAATGAAGTTTAGACTTGGCTAGTTTGTTAGAAACCCTTACTGCCAGCGTACATCCAATTTGTATGCCATTGATTGACAGAGTAGTATTTACATTATTAATTTAATATGTCCATATTTCATATGATAATATACAACCATTCTTATATGTTCATAATGCAAAATAACAGAAAATATCATAATAAGTGTCATTCATTTAGACATAGAGTAACACAAATAGCTCAGAGACCACGTAGTTGTCTCTGTATTCACTGTGTGTGTGTACGTGTGTGTGTGTGTATGTGTATGTAAGTGTATGTGTGTGTACGTGTGTGTGTGTGTGTGTACCAAAGCCACAAACACAGAAAGGTCATGTCTCAGCGGTGTGTCCACACTGCTTGGAGAAGAGAGGAAACAACATTTTCCCTCTCAGTTCTTCCCCTCTCTCCATTGGTTAAATTGGATCAGACACGCAGACTCTTGATAGGCTGAGTGTGAGGGGGCAGTTGTTGCTGTTGCTAGGATTCTGTTGCTAGGATCACCGCTGTCGCTAGGCTCTGTAGGAAACATGTAATGAATTATGGATGGTTGATTTTCTCATAGAGGCCTCATCTGAAATGCAGATGAGCTCAATCCTCCCTCCCTCACCCTCCCTTCCATCGTCCCTCTCTCCCTCCCTCCATTTCTCCCTCCCTCTTTCCCTTCTTCCTTCCCTCTCTCTCTCTCTCTTCATCTCTCTTCATTTCTCTTTCTCCTCTCCCTGCTCTCCCCATATGCACACTTAATTCTGGGTTCATTAAAGGAATTGGGAGTTTGGATACTGGGAGCCGGCTATTGTGTAAAGCCAATTGCTGCTGCTGGGACTCTGGAATATTGATATCAATTCATATGCAAACAGAGGTCAGGGGTCAATATCTGTTATTTTGTCTCAGGGAGGGAGGCATGGATGTTGGCTCGGGAACAATGACCTCTGACCCCACCCCAACCCCCCAAACACACACACACCTTCCCTCCTAGATTACAGATTACTTTCAGAGTGCCACAATACTGGCAGCAGAGAAACACAATGCCAGAAGCATAATCTCCCCAAGAGGCCAGTGAGATAAGTGTGAAGAACTGAAAGGCCTGTGGAAAGATACCACCCGATTATCAATGTGGCAGTAGCTGTTTTTACCTAATAAAAAACAATGCCTACATGTCACAATAATTTCTCTGCAGTACATAGTCCTTTAAAAAGCCTGTAAAATGCCTTGTGATAAACCTATAATATGATATGACACTGTTTTGTGATTTTAGACATTTTCATGCTTTATTTGACAGGAAAGTATAGGAAGCCAGAGAGTGTTTTTGCCGAAAGAGCAGTTGGTCAGATTCAAACCTACGCTGCAGGAAATATGTCTTCCGGAGGCAGAGGCTTAAACCGCTGGACAGACTGAGATCACGTGTTATGACACTGTTAAAAGCGTAGTGCACTATTCTGTGGGGCATGAAGACTCAGTTCCGGATCCTTCCATACATTTCACACAAGCCTTGCTGTCTCTGACAAACATGTGGAGCCCTGTTTGACACACATGTTACCTTTCACCTTTCATTGACAATCACACTGAGTAGCAGTATCACTGCCAGATACAGTTGGATTCTTGCCTATCTTTGTGGCTTTAATTTATCGGTCCAAACTCTTTACGAAACCGCAGGATGGCGACTCCTTTAACTTCTTTAAATTTTGCTTTCAGACGAAGGATGAGAAGCTCATGTAAATGGAGGTCAGTGTTTCTGACATTCCACTCTTTCTAATGGGTGGTAACAAGCTGTTTACCAGCATTGGGCTTTGACCTACTGACTCTGACACACCTAAACATCGTGAGGCACTTCTTAACGTCTTCTTGACACATGACACCTCACCCCAACCAGATGTCATCAGTCCATGTAGTGCCGCTGTACTAGTCTATTATAGTCATATTTTTCCTCCTGATTTCTCCATACACAGTTTGTCAGAGATCCCCGTATCATTTGTAATTATGCAAAGCAGTCTTTTCACGCCATGCAGAAGGAAAGCAATTTTTGTATGCAAATGGTTAAATCCTCCCCCCCCCAACCGAGTGGGGCAATTGGAGGGTGTGCTGATAAACGGCCTAATGATGAGTGACAGCGTGCAATATTGGGGTCACCACACGTATGACACAGAGGAAAATGATCAGCTAAATGCCAGAAGTGTCCAGGAAGGACGCATGAGGGGTGAGATGAAACAGAGTGAAATACCAGAGTCACAGCGACGCCTATTAATAATCAAATTTGATTGGATGTAATGAGAAAAGATTTTCATAGTGATTGAAGTGAGGCTGAGTTTTTTTTCGCTCTCTGCTCGTTCCTCACCCAGATGTTGGGAGGAGGAACAGTCATTCAAATATTCCACGGTGGTTTTATTAAATTGTCTTCCTTAAGAACCGTTTTGCTATTGTTCTAGATCTGTATTCTACACCACCATTGTCGTCGGGCATTCCTAAGATTTTACAGTGGCAAACAAAGATGGTTGCTGTGTGTGGAAGCTCGCATGTACAAATTTTAAGGAAACTGGTTGACTTTGAACAAGGGCCTGTTTCAAGTATTCACCGATAGGCATGACTAAAAGTCAGAGCCAAGGTCATCGGTTGTTTTCGGAATCAACAATGTGGCGCCACCACCTGTAGTTAGCTGTCAAATTACAGATCTTGGGGTGTTTTTGTAAACATGTTGACTTTAACGCTGATGGCCTGAGTATTTCAGCAAGATCATAAAAAAAAAGTTTAACATAAAATACTCTCGATCCCTGCCAGGAAGAGAGATGCCCTAGAAAAAAATGTCAATCAGATAATTGTATAACTGTAGTATATTACGAATACTGTGTTAAAATTGATAATCTGCACTGTTTCTGCAATTACTGTGTCGAAAATATCACAATTGACAGCAGTTATTGCTCAGTTTCAACTATCAAATTGTATTTGTGGTTATATTTAAATAATAATTTAAAATTACTGGCTTAAATACATAGAAGCGTGTATTTTAATTATTTTAGTTTCTTCAAACGCTACAAATGAATTTCCTACAATGAAATATTCAACTACTTTTTAATTAAATATATACAGAATACTTGCATTTGAAAGTGATGTATTTGAAAGTAATTGGATATTTGAAATAGTATTTTAAACCAGGTTATGTTAGGTGCCTTGCTAAGGGCGAGTACGGAGCAGAGTTAGGGCTCAGATAGTGATCTGAAGTTTATTCAATGCGCTTATCCATACGAAAAAATAGCTTATAGGTAAATTGTACACACAGTACAACTAGCTGAGATAACTTAGAAGAAAACCCCCAATCAACTTGAAATGTCTTCACAAGTTATGAGTAATCAGAGCAGATTTTGATCTACCACCTGTGGATCTTTTTAAAGAATTCTATACTAGAAAACACAGAATGATATGTATGAAGCTATCTTTTTAGGTTATACCGAACTCTGAAAAAGTCGTAGGCCACTGGAGAAAACTGTTTAAAATGATAGACATTTATGGACAAAAGTATAGGCACCCTTGCACTATCTTCAAATATTCTATAACATTTTCTCAAAAAATGATTCGAAATATACATTTTTGGTCTCCGCAACTCTTTAATTCACTGTTAATATTGCAGAACCTTTGTTTTTGATTCCTAATATATCATATTTAAATCAGCAAATCAACAGAAATGGCATTGACAAAGTTATTGACACCCTAGACTCAATATTTTGTAGCACAGCCTCGTTAACCTAACTGCACACGTTCTCATGTCACCCAGAACCAGGGGCAGCAAAGCAACCTGAAAACATCCCTGAACCTCCTCCATGTTTGCCTGTGGGGGCATAGCCTTGGGAAGTAGGGGTGCTGGGGTGCTGCAGCCCCCCAGTCGTAGGCTCAGCACCCCTTGACGAAATTCCCAAATTGATTTATAGAGTTTGACCGCAACTGATCCGCGCACATCGTTCGTCAGTTTGTCGGCAAGATGCATGTCACTACTGCCGATAGACGCACGTCCTTTCATCAGTGTGACAAGCGTCCGCCCATCCCTAGTGACGAGCGTCAACACTGTGGATGGGTCCCCTTTGCCCGGATCTGTCAGACACCGACCTGCGCTCGACCATTGTCAGCGCCCTCTGTTCAAACCACCTTTCCAAGGCCATGCGTGGGAACGTGTTCTTTTCTTTGAAGGTGCCATTTATTTTTAGTGTTTAGGCAGTCTGGCTTTCTTAGATTTCTCTTAGCATTGGGTTCCTACAACACAACCCCTTACACTGGAGTTGTCAACGGATGATGCGAGTTGAAACTATCGTGCCTTGTGTCTGAAGGTCAGATTGAATCGTGTGGTAATTGATCGAGTTGCTTTCTCCACTATTCAAACAATCCTTCGCTGCAATCTTCCGTCAACTTCTGTCTAGAGGACACTTCCTGGGAGGTTAGCAACACTGGCATGGGCCTTAAACATCTTAATAACAATACATGCAGGAAAAAGGAACATCAGTGTCTCTGGATGGAGTTGTAGCCTTGAGAATGTCCATGCTTGGCTATAACCTTGTGTCCTCAGACAATTAGTTGGTTTTCACCATGCTCATTGCTGTGCACAGTGACACAATGAGTAATTTTCTCTTTTCAAAATCACTGAATGAGTAAATTTCAAATAGCAGGAACCTGCAATTCACCACAGAGGAGTTTAATTCCAAAGTAAAAGAAAATCACCTGCTTGCAACTGTTTCAAGAAGGTGGCAATAATTTAGGTTTTGTTTGCGGGATATGCTAGGTTTAAGTAACTTAATCAGATGTTTTATTTAACTGCAAGCCAAAGAAATACATATGCGGATACCATTCTTTTTTTACATTTCTACAGTTTTCTAGAAATCGTGCAGTAGTTGAATAAGGTGCAAGGGTACCAAACGTTTTGGCCATGACAGCATCTGTGAAGTAATAATAGTGTTTAAATAAACACTGTATCAGTGCCGTGTTTATTTGCTGTAAAACGTATTAGACTGGCCACTTCAGAGTCCCAACCACAACATACTTATGGAAGCTGTGTGGTATCACTTGGACTGGGAAAAGAACACAAAACAGCCAAAGTCAACAGAAGACTTAAGGCAAATCCTGCAAGAAGCTTGGAAGTATGTAACCCTGGGAACTGTTTTAGAAAACAGTTGAATGGTGTGCAGGAAGCTGGTTCGGATACTTCCAGTAGATGTGAGGCTTAGCACCAAGGGAAAAACCAAAGGACTAATTGCAACCCCTCCCTTCATACTGAGCAATGTTGTTTTTTTTTGCAAATCAGCTGGAGCTGCAAGGGTTTGATGGCGGTTTTTTGAAGTGCTGACAGTGCATTTTGTCACTACCACAATGCCGGTCTACAGTGTTGTTGGCAGTATTCAGCGTTCAACGTGTAAATGGCTCATATGTGAAATTCCAGGGTTGAATTTTTGGCAATTATATATTTTGTATGCCCCAAGGAAAAGAATGGCTCTCACAGTGTATCTGCATTGCCGCCTTAAGTTGTGTACGGGCCTTCCTCTGAAGGTGCCGAATGGGGTGGCCCGGTATGCTGCCAAGACTCCAGGGAGACATGGAATTAATGATGTGCAAGGTGCTCAATGTGTGTCATTTGGTTAGTGGGTGGTATATGAATCATGCAAACAGGTGGCAAAGGACACCTTTGTTTTCCTTTTGCCTGTTAACACCACTGGGTTTCTACTTATCAGCCTGACTCCATCAGAGTCTCAAATCGAAATCAGCCTGGAATCACATGTACACATCCATGTGAAACCGATGTTGCTAACGGTACAGATTTCTACCAGACAGTTCGTCTCGCCCCACACCGCACTTGAACGCAGATCCTCTGTTTCGCAACTCATGTGACCACCCTCTTAGACAATGTTCCAGCTGTTTCAGCTGCACAACTCATGTGACCACCCTCTTAGACAATGTTCCAGCTGTTTCAGCTGCACAAAGGCTACCAATTGTATAGCCCCACCTGTGACAGCTAGCCATGTAGTGACATTTTATCATGTGTGAGTTGAGTGAGATTAGAGCTTGACTGTGGTCATTCTGATGAGCAGGGCCTGTCATTTTTTACACCCAAGGTCTACTTTACTGCAACTTCAGCGAGTCATCAGGAAACAGATGGGCAAAATCAGCTGCTGGTGTGGGCGCTTCCTATAAAAACATTTTGCACCTGCATCTGGCCTTAGCACACATTTCTAGAGTGTGTGATTGCTCACTGTCACAGCTCAGGGCCTAACCTGCGCTGTTGGCTGAGGGGAGCTGATATGAGTTCAATTATAAAATAATTATATGTTGTCTGTGCTTTACAACCGACAGTTAAACACTTTATACCGTATGTTGTCTTGAACAATGACCAAAATCGGCGCGCAGTGTGATGCTGCCCATCCAAATTAGTGACAGCGAAGCAATTGTTTTATTTTCTTCTGTTTGGGCTGGTAAAAATTCAGCATGCCTATGTTCATCTATAGGAAATACATCTTAGACTACTATGAACACATCTGTCAGAACAAAATCTATACCGGGTAATTAATTGATCATTTCAGATTGGACTTGTTTGGTCGCTACTATATGTTTAAAAATAGCTGTAACATGGCACTGTTTTCAATATTTTGGGATAAAGATCAAACACACTGAATAATATGGAGTTTATTACGATATTTGAGGAGGAAAGGTGTGTTGGCAACAGGTACTGTACAGGCATAGTGAGACGTGGCGAGTCATGGTTTCCATTCGATCCAATTACATGCTGGTGGTCGCGAGGCAAACACTTGGGGAACCACTAGGGTAATGAACTATATGGGTGATGAGCTATGGATATCACATATACCATGACAATTGCCAGACTGGTATCGGGGCATACGTATATCTTTGATAGAATTTGGAATCAATCAAATTTATTTGTCATAAAGTGCTTTTACAAAACACCCAGCCTGAAACCCCAAGGAGCAAGCAACAACAGTGTTGAAGCACAGTGGCTAGGAAAAACTCCCTAAAAGGGTCCAACATTTAGGAAGAAACCTAGAGAGGAACCAGGCTCGGAGGGGTGACCAGTCCTCTTCTGGCTGTAAACATTTAAAGAGTACAAGTTGTAATAATTAATGAATGCATATGGGCTGTGTCCAGAGTCTATAAAACCTAGTCCAGGTCAGAAGCATGACCAGATGGACAAGGACAGGGTCAACCTGGGGGAGAGGGGGCATCCCAGTGGCGATGAGTGCCCACCTGGCAAAACAGCAAGGGTGGACAGCAAGGGTGAGATGTATTATGTTACGTTAAGTCGAGATGTATTATGTTACGTTAAGTAACATTAGAGGAAATATATAACCGTCACTCCAATGGTTTAAATCCAACCAGAGGCACTTTTTTTCCCCTAATCATAACCAAAACCTTAACCCCAGTGCTGTGACACCTAACCTTTTTTATTTTACCACCTTAAATCAATGCTTAACCCTAACCTTAACCCCAGTACTGTGAGACCTAACCTTAACACTAACCTGCTGCATTACATCTCAAGTTTTTACTTTTACCTCATGGTACTCCCAAATTACGTGATTTGATTTAGAGGGACTAGCGAGTCAATATCGACATGTCTTTCGTAACACATCCGATGCTATTCTAGTTCTTACCACGCAGCCTTTTCAGATAGAAAGTCCATACTGGAGTCCTTACCACAAGGAATTCTAGACTGGAATCCATATCTGTTGAAAGCCACCATAAGGAGAGGCTTGAGCGCGACGGGCAAGACAACCATATTCAATTACAAACCCCCAAACTGAGAAGGGTCTAATTGCAGTGTACAGTAGTAGGCGTTCCTGCATTGGGGGAGGGGTCCTGCATATGCAGGAACTCCTCATTATCCTTCTATTGGTCCATTTCATTCACAGTGTTTCTATAAATTAACACCTGCGTTTTGGAATCCTTTTCCACAAAGGTTTCCATGATGCCGATGAGTCAGCAAGCATACTGCCTATGAACTCTAGGTTAGCTAGGTGCAGGTCATTTGTACCACAAAGCAGTGTTTCTTTTTCAAAAATGTTTTGAAGCAATGATTCCTTCAATATTGGCTTCTAATGTATCTCAATAGGAAAGTAATCCAAATGTGTGTGTAATCAGAGTACATTACGGAGTTTGAGTAATCCAAAAGTTAGGGTGATTATTAAACACTTTTGGACATGTAACTTCCAACTGTAAGGGATTACATTAAGAAAGTAACCTACCCAACCCTTTGTCTGCACCATCAAGGAACAATGAAGAGCACACCCGAATCAAAAGGCAAGGGCCAAGCCATGACATCACCTGGAAGAGCTGAGTTCAGGTGCGCACGCAGTGATTCAACCATTCCCTTCTGCAAGGATATACATTTTCCCTAACTGCTTTTCTTCCACATCTGCAATGCTTGCTTTTTGGAATTTAGGCTGGGTTATCTGTATTAGCCATCCAAGGACTTTAAAAAATACATTTTATTGATTTCAATTTATTCTCTTATGATGACTTCTTTTTCTCCATGTTGTGCTTGTGCGGGTGTGTGCGCGTGTACGTTAGTGTGGTTACTGAGTCAGTCAGTGTTCCATCCTGTTACTGTGTGGTTGGTAGGAAGTGTTGACAGCATAATCTATAATCTTAAATAGCATGAAGCTGCCAAGCAACGTGAATCACCAACACAGACTGGAGATCAGAATAGCACTCAGCCATTCAGTCACTCCGCCTGACAAAGAGGTGAAATCGGCAGGGGAGAGGTGGACGCCAAGCTCAATGTCAGACTGATGTGACTTGGGGCTTACTCCACATTGGCCAAGGCTTTGTGAGCTTCCTGCTTATACATTCTGCATATATAGGGCTGTTACCTAACAATATTAGTGCAAAGATTTCTTTGAGACACATTTTAAAGGTATTTTGAAAAAGGATCAGATCTTTTGAATAGATATAATTGTTGTGTCTAGTTTTTAGCTTCTTGTGATCTTGGGCAATGCAACAAACAAAAATAAATCTGTAAAGCACAAAATGTGGGTATGCAACGTTGCAATTCAACACACCATTGATAATGGGACTTTATTTACAAGAGTAAATCTTCAATATCGAGAGAACAAAAATATTTTCTGTTGGCATTGACTAATCATATATAAGTACAGATCAACGAACCAGACCAGCCATCTGTCAAAACTAATAAATTAAATGATAAAAGGTGTTACAATAAAGGACACGTACATAAAAGTGGCACTCTTTCAGTCTAAAGGTGCAAAATTGCACTCTATTTCCTTGAGTCTAGGTCAAAAGCAGTGCACTTAGAAGAACATTTTTTTGATAAGCCATGCATTCTCTAGTGTATGCTGTACAACCAGGTCATTTCATTTGCAATTCAGAAAATATTGGATGTATTAAACAGAATTACTTGGCCACAAACATAGAAAGGTGAAAAATAAATTAGAGTCAACAACAAAATTTGGGTATGAGTTAAATGACTGACTTCAGGCTTTAACTGATTTTCACTTGGCAGTTAGTTAAACAAAATATTGTGGTCTTTAATGGAACAAATTATATTCAGAACTTGGTGCTGGGGTAGAACTGACAGTAGTCCTGTAGTGCACCAACATCGCATCCCAAATGGCACCCTATTCCCCTGTGCACTAGATTTCACCAGAGCCCTGGTCAAAAGTTGTGCGATCTTTAGGGGATAGTGTGCCATTTGGGATGCAACCTGGACTCAGCTGCTAGTAAAACACAGGGACATCCAGTGGCTAGCAAGTTGAAACATGAAACTGTTCACGCTTAAACCATCAATGCTACGTGTCCTTCTAGATTTGAAGAACTGCTTTATTTACAAAAAATGACGGAATTTTAAATGCACAAACAGTACACCAATTCATAGAACTTCTTTACTTGAGGCAGGCATTAGCACATTTTAGTTTACTGGCTGACAAGAATAAGTTTAGTCACAATCGCTTTTGCACAACTTACAATTGTTTGTCCAGGTCTCAACAGTCTGAGGAAATACATATTGCTTTCTGTCATTATCACTATGGTAACTAGAATTGTTATCGTCATCTTTGTTATCGTCAGTATTCACTTGACCTAATTGAGCAGTTTTCTTTTTGATACACATGACATGGTATGGTTGAGTACACTGCATATTAGGGCCGAAGTGAAAAATGACATAAATGCCCCAATTATACAGATGAGATGACCAAGATCGTAATTGGCTGCGGATCCAGCTTTTCTCTATTCTTATTCTGAAAAGGCTGTCGGGCGCATAAGAACCCGAAGACTTTTCACTTGTCCGGTCCAC
Source organism: Esox masquinongy (assembly GCA_016801175.1). Taxonomy (NCBI): domain Eukaryota; kingdom Metazoa; phylum Chordata; class Actinopteri; order Esociformes; family Esocidae; genus Esox; species Esox masquinongy. The sequence goes on along the minus strand of JACXGI010005958.1, from coordinate 12,983 downwards.
ATTCTGCGCACGTATTTATTCTATACGTAGGTACAGTTTTGCCCCGCCCACTCCCTTCTCTTACATAGGACCATGAGAGGGTCAATACTGCTATTTTCACCCCCTCCCTTCAGATTCCTCTTTCATTTGCTCTTCCGATTTGATTGACATGATAGTGTAGCCTACGTCTCTCCTTCGTAATTCAGAACAGCAGAAAACCCTGCAGATATTTGAACAAGCACTCCAAAATTAATATATTGGAATGTTTTGTATGCTAATTTACTTGTTTACAACCATCTTTATCTGTTGTGACTAAGTATATTGCGGTTGCAGAAGCTGACTACATAGTCAATGCATCTGGGCAAAACAATAAGCATTTTAACCATCCTTGTAGCTGTATTTAAGTCATTTAGCAGACGCTCTTACCCAGAGAGACTTACAGACATGTTTTTTACTCTTTTGTCCTGGCCCCATGGGAATTAAACCCACAACCCTTGCATTGCAAGCACCATGCTCTGCTAACCAAGCTACATGCATTAGTGATGATTTAATCTTTATTTTGTTTAGGCTGCCATATCCGGCCCCTGAGTTACTGATAAAGAACACTACTTTAACCCACTGCTATGCCGCTGTTTGCAGTGACTACCTGATTTGAGAGACAGCACACGATTGACATTTGCATGAGTTCCACCACTGGGCAGCCACTCTGTAGCCATTAAACCAGACTTTGACAGTGGGCAAGTTCAAATTGCATTTACCCTTACGTCTGCCTCGTGTTAGGGAGGATTATCTTTGAAAATCGCTGTTTTGCAGGCCTGTGTTTGATTTGTTGCCTCAGAAGCTCGCCTGTTCGTGCCGTGTCTCTGTTTGCAGTAACAGACTGTTACGAGTTACAAAAGGCAGGGACGTAGTAAAAACATGGCGAGGTTAGTAGAGTCCTCGACAGCACCAAATCATCAGGAGCGATAAAGCAGCTGCAGATGAAAACCTACGTACAGAATCCAGCACATGTGCAGAGCCTTCGGGATCAAGACAGATCCAAGAAAAGCTTGATCCTCAGCTACTCCGAACACATTTTACACACGCGCGCCCACGTACATAACGTCCTAAAAACATTATTCCTTTGACTAATATATTTCAAATAATGAACAGATGACGCTGTTATGGTAAAATTCTTGATGCATTAAACTGTCTGTTCGGAAACGAGCTCCATATATATCACAATATCGTTTTGTTTTTTTGTTAATTCATGTTCAAGATCCCGTCACACTCTTGCACAACATCCACAAAGACGGGGAGGTGGAGAAGAGGGGAGCAGTGGAGTGGCGGAGAGGAGAGAGATCCCTGGGGAGGGTTTGGCTGCTGAGGCTTGGTTCTCTCCTCACTGTGGAAGAGCTTTGAGTATGGCGTTCACCTCCTCCGCAACAGCTGTCAATGCAAACTCAAACTGCTCCTGAGGGTGGAGAGAGAGAGGGAGAGAGTGACAGAGGGCATGGGGACGGGGGGATTGGTGGTGAATTGAAATGAACTGAAATTAACAGAGAGGTTTATTAAAACAGACGTTTAGAACTGAAAGCATCTTTCTAGACAATTTCAGAAGCTCTCAAACTGGGTTCTGCGAATTGACTGTCTGGGTTCAGTGGTCAGGTCAACATTGTATTTTCTGTTTCCGATTGTCTCTTAACAGTTTTATTAACAAACACAGATGAGAAGGATTTTGGCTATGGGATCGTGGAATGATCTTAGATGTACTATTTACCATTTAGTAGTAAGGCATACAGGGGTGTTGTTATATTGCCAATATACTGAGTCCAAGAACTGTTCTGAGACATGATGCAAAGTGGAGCAGAGATTCAATAAGCAACCACTAGGTGGAGTGAGACTGTCCCATTTAATATCTTAACTGACATTCACTTTGTATGCAGCAGATTAACTATTGATGTACAACTCAAACAACTGAAACCATTAGATATTACTGCAGCAGAAATGTATGCCAGAAATGAAAGTTTAGTAACTTCTATTAATAACACATTAGTTTCTTGTCACCAATAATAGTGAAAGACCAAAGAATAGATCAATATCATTGGTGGGCCTACCAATCAAAACATTCAAGAGAATCCACACTATAAATGATGCTTTTAAACCAGCTGTTGATATGCTGGGAATTGTCTGACCAGAAAACATATTTCTCATTCGCTATCTGGTTGGGGCCAGTTGTCTACTTGAGCTCTGTCTCTGTCTTTTTCTCAACAACATACATTTCTCCAAACCCCCTTCCCTCAAAGCACCATACGACCACTAAAAACACAGAAATAAAAGCAAAGGCAATCCCTCTGAAGCTAATTATCAGAGCTGCCCAGCGGACCCTTCTTATAGCTAGGTATTCAGATTCTTCTAAATTTTGTCCTTTGGTTCCATCGCATACAGTTGTTTTTTTTTAACTCAGGCTAGGGACCGCCTGTCAAGATAACTTCTGCCTTGACTGCATTCCATAGTATTACATCACCCTTGCACCAAATCCAGTTGTGAAAAACATATTTCCACGCTCTAGCTCACACCAACGTCACGACGCTCGCCTCTATAGAAAGCCCCCTTCCCGCTACTTTCAGAAATCCAAGAGTCCATTTAAGGACTCCCGGCAGAGGGGAGGACAGTACCTTGGTCTGGACCATGGCTGGCCGTTGGTCTCTCAAGTGCTCCAGTGTGGCAGCGATATCGATCTCCTTGGCACCTGCAACACACAACGCCGACAACAAATTGGAGCGAGTTCAAAGCCAGGAGATAATCCAGGCAGTGTCTGTCAATCTCCTTCTCGCGCCGCTCCCTCTGGTACCGCCGCGCGTGCAGCGATTGAAAATGATTACATTCCTCACATCTCCGCACAGACGCCACAAACAAGACTCAGATTGACAGGCCGGGGAAGAAGGCCGCTTTTCAAAGGTATATGTAAAACCACAAAATGGAAGACAAGGGAATCGGAGAGGGAGACAGGGATTTAGCATAAAAACACAAAAATATCCAAATAAGTATTCGTTTTTGATAGAAGCCTCCCCCACCGCCGTGCTGCGTGAGCTTACGGAAGGTTTTCTTAGACTCAGACAGCGAGGTGCGACTTTCTGTGTGTCAGCCAACGTGTCCGTCCGTGTTCATCGGACAGTTTGTGTGTCAGTCTGTCATTCTGTCTGTGTGCCAGCCTTCGTGTCTTTCTCCCTTTCTGACTGTCTGTCTTCCTGGCGGTCTGTCTATGTACTTGGCAAGCTACCGCCCAGGTGAATGGCTGGACGTGCCACTGGATCCTGGGCAAAGCCTCCCTTCGCCATCTTCCGCAGCACCAGTGCTCCGTTGGCTTGGCAGCAAGCCCAGCCCTCAGAACCGGTGCCCAGTTGGCACGGCGCCATGCTCCCCTGCCGACCAAACATGGCAGGGATCACAAAGAAGACGGCTATCTGGGTCTTGAACTAATTGGGGCCGGACTACATGAGGCTTGTGCGTTGGTGAAAGCCTACCGTGAAACCTCACCAAGAGGGAGGGGAAGGAAAAAAAATAGTGGAAGCTTAAAAAGATAGACAAACGCAACCAAATTACATTCATGAGGGGTGGTGAGGAAAATAGATGGAAAGAAAATGGATTTGATTCGTTGTACTACCTCAACCTCTACTGTGCATTCCTCAGAAAATCCTTCCTGTGTATCAAAAGAGCAAACTATGTTTTGACACATCGAAAACTGAATACGCAAGAATAGCTCATTTGAGCCATTCTTGCTTTCAACATCGCAGTTTTTGCTCAACATCCACAATAGAGTTAAGTCTATTCCTCCCCTCACACAGTCCTTTGAGCGCCACCCTGATAAGTTCTTTGTAGCCCAGGACTTAACAACCGAGCAATTGTGTGGGTTCTAATAAACCTGACTGTGGAGGAACAGCATAAACGGCTCATTTGAGTTTCCCTTCGCAAGATTCCCTTCGAGGAGGGGAGCCCTGAGAAGAAACAAGAGAAAGTCCTTGAGGGAGCCATGAAAGAGACAGGAACGATGGCTAGCAGCTGGACCCCGGGCTGAAAGCACTCCTGCACTTGTGCTGTCGATTCTTAAGCTAGAGAGAACATGACAGCGGAGGAAGAAAAAATAAAAAAGAAGAGGCTTTGGCAGTAAGTAAAAAAAACCAACAAAAAAAACGGCATAATTCTCAAGCTTCAGAATATACAATTCATTCCCGGGGAGAAAAAAAGAGGGTAAAAAAAGAACGATTTTGTTTGCAAGGGTCTAAAGGCCCTTTGATCAGGCTGAGGGAACCTGGGTCTCCTGCTTCTCAGGAGCCAGACAAAGAGGAGCGTAGCCCTAACTGCCCGGGCCCCGATTCCTCCCCGGATCGGAGAGAAAAAAAAGCCTTTGGGCAGCCTCACAGTGTGACAGCCTGGGAAAAGCCCCCTCGCAGCAGGCCTAAGATGCCTGCTTTGGCCTTTGATCTTTCATGAAGGCCAGGGCCACGGCACCGGTCAAGAGATTTTGCGATCGCTAATAATGCACGAAAGTAAAAACGCACTTCCTCACACGAGCACGCACACGTTTGAAAGGTTTACAATTTGCCTTAGCTAAATTGAGAGAATGGATACTTTGGAACTACCTACGTGCGTGTCAAATAAACAATGTGATTTGGAATGCTGCCTTAGGAAAACATATGACCCAAAACGTTTTACTCTCTGCTTCTCCTTTGGTCATTCACTGAACGAACGAGGGTCAAACTCATGCACACTCATGCATGTGGAGAACCAGAGATAAAGCAGGAAGGCTTTGGAACGGGTGTAGAAAGCTCAGTCGCTCTTACCTTTAGCCATCTTGTTGAGAACCATGTCAATCAGAACGTATGTTCCACTTCTCCCAGCGCCGTCGCTGCAACAGAGATAGAAAAAAAGAGGGAGATAGAGAGGTAAAGAGAGAGAGATGAGAGTCATTAGCCACGTGTCACCGTCTTAGTCAACACAACATTTCTTATAGCCCTATAAATGAAAACAAGTGTTCCGTTTTCAATGCGGATATTATCTGTGTGATATCTCTTCCCGTTCTGAAAAATGTACCCTTCTTCCACATCCTCAGAACCCTGAGAGCAACATAGAAGTGGGTTTAATATTCTGAGCATATTAAACTCCTAATGCCATTTCGGCAGGCTGAACGACATCAAAGCGCAATGATTTTGTTTTGGGGTTTACACTGAATAACAGGAATAGTAATGCGGCAGAACTGCAATAGGATGCAAGGAGACATACATCCCTTTCCTTTATAGAACTGGAGAAAACAACAACAGCAAGAATACTCAGTACACAAAAAGCCATTGTCAGACTGCAAGGCTTTGTTTTGAGTCTTTAAATTCAGAAATCACCTTCACTGACTAGTGTTAGCTAGTAGTCCAAAAACCCTCAAAATAGCGTTCGATTGTACCGTATACACATGCAGACGACACCCTGAGAATTGTGTACTGGAACCCGCAAGGCCATGACAAACAAGCCCGACGCTGCTGCTGTATGCAGGAAGTGCAACCCGAAAGACACCCCATTCACTTTTTAGTGCGCTACTTTTGACCAGGGCATGGCTGCTAGGGGACCATTTGTATCGAGATACTATGTAGAAGTGGAAGAGGGATGCTATCTAAGTGTTTGATCTGAGGTCTGCGCCGCTCCGTATGTATTTACACCAGCGAAGCAGAGCAAAGGTCATCACAGGCTGATGACAGATAAGGCTAGGGACAAACAGAGCTGAGGTGAGCTCCCACACATGGTTTACAAAACGTAAATAACTGGGATGATTTTGAAGTAAACTGATTGGATTTTGTCTTTTTGTTTCCAACCGACTTAACTAAATCTGACAGGGCAATGACATTGGTTGATTTCGCACTGACTTCCTGGACAACCTGACCCAATGTGCAACAACAGTAAACGTAAAAACAAAGTCTGTCTGTGTATAGAACGCAAGGTGGCTCTGCGCGTTGTACTAGTCTAGATACTCCAATGTTACCGCAAATGGTTGTTTAAAAATGAATTACCAAAGTTGCGAAACCTAAACCATTTATATCAGTTGTCAGGGTTAAAAGGGGTAATATACTTTGAGTAACTGCGGATAGGGGGATATATTGAATACAAAAAGAAAACGATGCAGATGTTTGTATTACTGAACATTGAGACCTGATTGAGGGACACTGATGGTAGATTGTAAGGCCCACTTAAGACACATGAAATAATGTAGCTCAATGACTTCTACTGAGTCGGAATGCTGATTATACTTGCCTGCAGTGGACAATTATAGGACAAGATCGTCCCCGGTAGCACTTGTTAACCTTTCTGCAACAGAACAGAAGAAGATAAAGCATCATAAACACAACGTTAAATCCCATCCACATGAGATCACATATGAAATAACGACACACTAGGTTATCGTCATAACCGATCGGTTTTAATTGGGGCTTAAAAAAAGTGAAGGGAAAAGCAAATGGGATGACGTAGAGGAATAGTATGACCTACATTGAAATTGGGTGGCCACATCAAAAAAACAAAGTCGGGGGAACATTTCAAAACAGCCAATCACGCCCCTTCCTCAATAGAAGCCCCCCCCCCCAGAAGGTGCCCTCAGTAACCCCACATCGGTAACATTTCTGTCGACATCACAGTTAAATATTATAACGACCCTGTGGACTTTGAACAAGGAAAGGCAGATACCTTGTCAATAAATCCACAATTCACAATAAGCGATGAAGACTGACTTGACAAGGATCTGCCATTTGGAGTGGTGATACGTTGGTTTGTGGTAATTAGGTGTGGTGTCTGCCGGGTGGAACACCTGTTTGAGACCTCACATTGTCAATTGGCTGTTGTGGCGGGTTGGGGTTATGTTGAACCAGATCATCTCACCATGGAGCTCAATGACAAACAATTTAAAGGGGGGAAGCGGATGGAGTGTTAACAGCGTATAAGGAACATGAATGAGGTTACTGAAACATATAGAACAAATACCTATTCACCTTTCACCTGTATGCGTCCTACAGTACTTGAAAATCATCAGGACTTCTATCATGCTCTCACTACAATCTCCATTGACGATCTCTTTAATGCACTGGATTTCAAGAAACGGCATTCCTTCATAGTTCCAAAGGGAATGGTCAGAGTAATGGCACAAACCAGAGAAAAAAGAGAGTTTTGCAATACGGAAGTCCGGATACCACAAATCCCACCATGAGTTACCATAGGAACCAGAGCAGATCACTGGGGGGGGGGGGGGTGG